>JAOVYX010015735.1:0-26826 GCA_035668315.1 Drosera spatulata | reverse complement strand
GTCTTGATGTCTGGAGTTACACCGTCTTCCAGGATTTGCTGGGTGCTTTGATGCGACGCTTTACAAAGATGTGCATCTTGGCATGGAACCAACAATGGCAACACCCAATATGTTCAGTTGGTAAATCTCTTTCCTTTCCTTATGAGCAGCTCTTGACTTATACGCTACTTCGTGGTTCTTCATGGCCGTGTCTCGTATATGCCATATTCTGTCATCAGGCTGATATTTATTTACTTATTTATTTATTTAACTACTCCCTCTTTTCGTGTACTAGTTTGGATATCATGCACCCCTATTGTTTAGAATGCACATCGAGAGTTCTTTGCTATCCTTGCATTGCTAGCAGTTCACCTATGTTTGAGATGCCCGGTGGTAGGGTTAATCATGTTTGTTCTTTGAAGGACAACTAATTCATATGCTATGGTTCAGGTTTCCGATATACTTCCTCTTACAGTCACCCTAACAGGTACAAGGAGGCCAACCTTTAGAGGTACACATCTGGCGATGCTGTGGTCCCATCAAGGTCAGTAGGAAGTGCTCACGTCCAATAAAATTAGACTTGGTTTTTTTTCTCAGAGAAATCAAATTAGATTAGTTAAAATTCAAAGTTTTATCAAGATAAAGTACGTTGATCTTTCTAAATGATACTTTTCAATGGTATGTTCTGGTTCGTAAAAAATTCTGTAGGTGGGGTATGAATGGTGCGTAGCATCTCCAACATCATCACCTATCCACAACAGCAATGGCCGTTCATACTTCATTCTGGGTTGGTCTTTAGAATCGGCAGTGGTAGGGTTAATCATGTTTGTTATTTGAAGGACGACTAATTTCATATGCTATGGTTCAGGTTTCCGACATACTTCCCCTTACGGTCACTGTTACAGGTACAAGGAGGCCAACCTTTAGAGGTACACATCTGGCGATGCTGTGCTCACGTCCAGTAAAATTAGACTAGGTCTTTTTATTTTGGAGAATTCAAATTAGACTAGTTTAGATTCGAAGTTTTATCAAGATAAAGTACGTTGATCTTTCTAAATGATACTTACCAATGGTATGTTCTGGTTCGTAAAAACATACTGTAGGTGTGGTATGAATGGTGCGTAGCATCTCCAACAGCATCACTTATCCACAACAGCAATGGCCGTTCATACTGGGTTGGTCTTTAGAATCGGCAGTGGATTCTCAGGGAATCATCACATTTTGGAATACTCCCTGGGGGACAGCGGTTGGGGATCGAAGTGTTGCAACGAGAACCTGTTTCTAAACTGGTCTTCTTCACTGATTAAGCAGGTGCTTTAATCAGGATGAGATTCCCCTGGTCTACAGTCTTGTGTTTGGGGAAGGTGTTGTAAATGATGCTACGTCAGTCGTGCTCTTCAATGCCATTCAGAGCTTTGACCTCACTCATGTTGATACTCAGAATCGGTCTACAGTTCATTAGCAGCTTCTTGTATCTATTCTTCACAAGCACTTTGCTTGGAGTAGTTGTGAGAATCCTCACTCTTTATGTTTCTCCACATCTATTGAGGAGTCCCTAATGCATAGTTCTTATTCTTCCTCTTGCGTGTGTTATTTTTTTATTTGCTGCAGAGTGGGCTGCTTAGTGCATATGTCATCAAAAAGCTATATTTAGGCAGGTTTGTTGTCTTGGTGAGCCCCTTGTTCTGATTGTTTGGCCAACTTTAATGAATTAATATGCTCATGAAATATTCTCGAATGCTTCAAAACTAATTCTTGTTGTTGGTGCATTTAACTGCTGTGAGTCAGTTATTGAATAGATGTATAACTTTCTTATCAGATTCTGTTACATCGGGAGAGTACCTTGTACTTTCGCTTAATTAAACTGGTTTTAGCGAGAGGAAAAAAAAATTGTATTGTCATCTTATTACTTGTGCTTCCTGTCATTAGCTTTAATTAACCATATGGAATATCATTCTTTTAATCTATTGTGACCATTGGTTTTGTTATAAACTCCAGGCACTCTACTGACATGGAAGTCGCTCTTATGATGCTTATGGCTTCCTTTTCATACATGCTTGCCGAAATAAGTTTCTTCCTTTCTTTTAATCAAGTTATGCACTCCGCATCTAAATCTAAAATCTGTAATTAAAGCATCATCTGTTTTCTGCCGTTATTCTACTTGAGTGGCATTCTTACTGGATATTTCTGTGGGATTGTGATGTCGCATTACACATGACATAATGTGACTGAGAGCGCAAGAGTAACCACAGAGTATGGTTGATTATCTATACTATCTTTCTAGTCAATTCTATGGTTATCAGAGGTTTAGTATGTATACTGACATGCAGTCTCCTTATACTCTCAGGTATGCATTTGCAACATTGTCAAACGTTTCTCTTCTTATATGTTGGCATGGATGCTTTAGATATTGAGAAGTGGAGATTTGTAAGCGACAGGTATGCTCACATTATACTAATTTCCTTATTTGTTAAGAAGCATCATTTTAGCAATCTGATAAGGCATCCAAAGTCCATATATGATACTAAATCGGCTATAGGTTCATCCTTGCTATGATTATCTTTGCTTCCAAATTGCTTTTACTTAAAAAAAAAAACTAAAAAAAAAAACTCACGTGTGTTCATGTTTCCACTTTCTTCTAATCAGCTGACGCATATAACCACACAGATAAAGAGTTTCTGAAATCAGAGAATTCTCAGAACTGGAATGCTGGTTCAACTGCTTCCACAGTCATTCTTGTTGGTGATCGGCTTCTAGTTGCCAATGTTTGAGATTCAAGGGCTGTTATTTGCAGAGGTGGAGAAGGCAGGCCTTGTAAATGGTCATCATTTTCCTTTCTGGGTTGATTTCTCTTGTTTTGCCATCTCTTTGTTTGGTAGACATGTAATATTTGTTGTGTTATGTAATTATCATATTAATCCTTTGTATCCTTTTTATGCAGCAATTGCAGTCTCTCGAGATCACAAGCCAGATTAAAGTGAGGAGCGACAAAGGATTGAAAATGCAGGAGGATTTGTCATGTGGCTGATAAGGAAAAAATCTTCAAATTCATCCTTCCTGGTCTTTGTTTATTTATGCTTTCTTTCTGTCATTAACTTTCTGATATGGTATTCGTTGTATGTTGTTTGTGATTAGGAACTTGGAGGGTTAGGGGTGTCCTAGCTGTTTAATGTGCATTTGATGATAAGCTTTTGAAGCAGTGTGTGGTGGCAGATCCAGGTATTCAGGTATGATGGATTCTTAAGCCGGAATTTCTTTGTCAAACTATTGCTTCTTTCAGTTCTTTGTCAAATTATGGCAATTTCTGGCTTAGTATTGGAAATTTTGAAGAAACAGAGAAGAATGAAGCTGCGCACTACTCACTTCCTCTATAACTGTAGTAGCTTAGTAATTGTGAATTAGGTATAGGATAACAAATTTTTATGATTTGTAGTAATGAACGCTTTAATGTGCGTATTTTATTAAACTTTGGACATGCTAACACCTAGCTTTGCATCATTATTAAGTGTTGCCCTTATGAGACAAAAAGTATGCTCATGTGAGCACATAATTGAAACAAATTAGAAGCTGGAAAGGGTAAATCCCTTGCAATCATGCAAATAATAATACATCTCAGGAGATACTTGTTTGAACTTTTCAATTTTAGTTGATTTCTCAGCTTTATTACCTCTTTATCGCCCTGGTTGAATTTGAACTTTTCATGACTTAGAGGGTGATAAACTTTTCATAACCAGTAAGGAATTGGGTTAGAAGCTTTCACTTAGAAGTCATAATCTGGTAGTTAGCATTTATGGATAAACTCCAATAAAACAATAAAATATTAAATAGAACAGTGAAACATAATCTGCTTTTGCAAGTCACTGTGTTTGTAACACCCTCTCAGCTTTGATTTTCTGGTGATGCTGATCATTGATACAGTAGTCAATATAGCATGATCTCACAATCCTTATCAACATGTCCTTTCTTTCAGGTGATCACCTTGTGCTAGAGATGAACAAGCAAAATGCTGATGGACAAGGCATGCGCTGCAGCTAGCATTTAACATCAAAGATGTTGCTGAACTGAGATTCCTGAGGTAATTTTCTAATATTGATTACTTTAAGATGGCAAGATTGTTACTTTGGCTTGCTACGAATTGTTTGATTTGCTGCATTTGATATTAGGTTGCTCTTATTTCTTTCTCATCATCCACTATTTTTTACTTTCAATGAATTGGAGTCAGATTCATATGACTTCGAGGGTGATAAGCTGTCCATAATTAGTAAGAAACTATGAATTTGGGTTGGAAGTCAGAACATCGAAGTTTCACTTAGAAGTCATAATCTGGTAGTTAGCATTTATGGACAAAAACTCCAATGAAACAATAAACATCAAGTAGAACTGCTAGCTCGGTGGTTTTTAGTTTTAGCCTTAGGACGGGATTGCTTGAGATCGATTCGGCTCACTTTTCAAACTGCTAGCTCAATGGTTCTTAGTTTTAGTCTTTGGACAAGATTGCTCGAGCTCGATTCGTCCCACTTTTCAGTTTGCTTTTAGTTCATTGAGATTGATGAAAGGTTGAGCAAACTTAGCCTTGCCAAATAGAAAGCCAAAGAAAGCATTTAAACGGTATATATAGGCTTTTTTGGTCAAATTTTTTTGTCTTTTTTCTGCTCTCTAAGTTATGACTGAGATTAGTTAGGCTTTTGGTCAATTGTTGATTCGTTGTGATTTATATCTTTTGTTTGTGATGCTCGTAGTTATAGCTGTTTTTGATAGCTATTGCTTGTTTGATCTGATTTGTTTTTGTCTCTTGAAAATTGTTCAAGTTAAGTTGTAAAAGGTTTTTATGCAGCTTACCTTGTTTTGTTGCTAGAGATTTCTGCCTTCTGGTGCGTGTTGGTGATGCTTCTAATTATAAGCATTTTTCGTTTTTCAATCAACACTGATTGTTAGATTGAATCCTTTAGGAGTCTATACTACTGTTATGTGGGTTTTGGTATAGATCACTGTCTTGATTGGGACTTTTGCATTTCCTTCTTGTGTTTGTGATGTTTGTAGTTATAGCCGTCTTTGCTAATAATTGCTTATGCTATGATTATTCTTCTGAAAATTTATCTGGATTAGTTATGTTTGGTTTTTTTTCTGTTCATTGCAATCTTGATTGAGGTTGTTGCCTTTTGCCGTGCATTTGCGATTTGTAGTTATTAACAATTTCGATATGCGTTGGTCTGATTAGATCATTTTGTTATTGATACTCGTTGTTGTGTTTTCCAAATCGAGTAGCTATGCTTGGTGTTGCCACTACGACGACATCATATGATTCTATCATTACATTTACAGATTAAAATCAGTTTAGCAACTGTGAGGCCTAGATGTCTTTGCTGGATGTGGTGTTGTACCCTTTTGTCCTTTGTTCAATGGGCTGGATGTTGCACCTATGTTAGATTGAGATGACTTTGAGGTAATAAGTAGTTCACAACCTATGAGAATCCGGGTTAGAAGTTAGGACATCAAATTTACATGATAGAAGTCGTAATGTGGTAGTTAGTATTTGTGTACAAACTCCAATGAAACAATAAACCTCAAGTAGAGCAGCTAAATACAACTATTGTGATACACAGTTAGTTGAGTGCTTCCTAAGTTCTTGCGTTAGGACAGGTTGTTTTAGCTCGATTCGACCCACTTTTCAGTTGATTGAGATTGATGGAAGGTTGAGCAAACTTAACCTTGCTAAATAGAAAATCAAAGAAATAACTTTTCTATTGGTATGTTGTCAATAAATTTTTTTAGACTTTCTTCCGCTCTTCAAGTTATGACTGAGATTGGTTGTAGGCTTTCTGTCAATTGTTGGCTTCATTGAGCTTTATATCTTTTGTTGGTTTGTTTGTGATGCTCGTAGCTACAACTGTTTTCAATAGGTATTGTTTGTTTGATCAGATTTGTGTCACTGTCTTGAAAATTGTTCAAGTTTAGTTGTGAAAAATTTTGGTTGTGAAAATTGCTAGAGAGTTCTGCCTTCTCTTGCGTGTTGGTGATGCTTCTACTTATGGGCATTTCTTATTTTTCATTCAGCTTTGATTGTTGATGGAATACTTTCATTGTCTATATATACTGTTATGTGGGGTTTTAGTATAGAACAATATCTTGATAAAGATTTTTTGCATTTTGTTTTGTGTTTGTGATGCTTGTAGTAATAGACGTCTCTTCCAATAATTTGTTTATTTTCATATATTTGGTCTCATTTTTCAGAAATTTTATTAGGATTAGTTGTGTACGGTAATTTTGTTGATTGCAATCTTGATTGAGATTGCTGTCTTTTGTCGTGTATTCGTGATTCGTATTGTTAGCATTTCGATATGCATTGATCAGATTTGATCATTCTGTCATCGATACGTGATGTTACGTAATCCAAATAGGGTTGCTATGTTTTTTGTTGTTAATGCGACGGTATCATCATATTTGACCATTTTGTGGTGTTCTCTGATTTCATCATTACCTTCCTGGTCTTGATGACATATCTTCTCTCCTTTGCTCTTTAAAGCTATATTTTATATCTATTGTTGTGTATGGTTTTGATGCCAACGTTAGGCTTTAACGAGGCCTGATACTAACCCCTATGCTTTTCTAGGCATAATAGTGACGCCTTTGGTGGGCAGTGTGATGTTTTCTTTTCTTTTAGGCTCTTTAAGTTATATTTGATATTGATTGTTGTGAATAGTTGGTTTTAGAGTTGATATTTGGGTGAAAGTTTAATCAGGATTAGTTATAGAATTTTGGTGTAAAATGTTGATACCTACCTTTTGATTGAAATTTCTCCGTTTGTTTGTGCTTGTGATGAGTTTAGTTATAGTCCCTCGGGCAATGCTTGTATCGCTCAATCTGTTTTCTTGAGAGTTCTGAATTTTGCTTGCCATCGTGCATGGGTGGTGAAGATGCCTGTAATCTGCATAATACTCGATTGGAATTTGTATCCTTTACAGAGAACACTCTTGCCGATTCACGTGTTCTGTTTTGGCCTATGGACTCTCGCTAGCGATTGGTTGTAGGATTTTAGTGTTGATTTTTGACTTGATTGAGATGTTCTTCTTTTATCATGTTTGTGAAGTTTATAGTTATATTCTTTTCTGACCATCACTGCTGTTGAATTGGCATTGATTGTTGTTTTGTTCGAGATCTCAACCTTTATTCTCTGTTTTTATACTTGTAGCTATAATTGGTTTATTGTTTTGAACAATCATTGTTTGTTTTTGAGTTCATTCTGGTGTTATATTTTACTTATGTGATTCACACGAAGTTTGCTGAGTTGAGTTGTTTATGCAATAATCGTATAGTTTAGTTGGGTCATAAGCCTTACCTGTAGACCTGATTTATATGTATGAGTAAGGCCTTGTGAGCACATATGATTCCTGAGCCATAAGCTTTATTGTGTAGGCCTGATGCACTACTTCGAATTAGGCCTTGCACATATGTGCGTTTACATAGCCTAGACTTTTCCTGGTTTGGCTGAGGTGTTATTTCCTCGGGTAGTGTTGTATATGTGAAGTGTTTTGACCGGCTTTGAGCATTTTAATTGTCTTACTGCTATTAAAATTTGAGAATGATGCTATCAAAGGCCAGCATATGGCTGATGGTTAATTGATTAAGCATAAAGACAGGGATGGAAAATCTTTGCATATTTTAGTTGATGATCACCTACTGATGTTGGGTGAATTGTGTGTTCATTTTCGTTGAGTCGTGTGTTCTTACCAATCAGGTGTCGTGATAAGAATTGGTTCCAATCATGCATTATTTTCAGTGTTCTTATGTTCTCTTGTCGAGCTTTTCGTGAAGGATGCAGTACCGTCGTATCGGTATGAGAAGAGCAAATATGACTGGATAACTGATGCCCCCAACTTAACAGCTTGTTATTTGCATACTTTCTTTGCTTCCTTTTGACCTGTGCTTGATGTGTACGGCAAACTGCAATTGTGTAGATTATGGTACCGATCGCTGAGGCTACACATCTTGTTTCCCGGGCTGGGGCTGCCTAAAAATCATAGCTCTGTGGAATGAGAACACTTTCTTCTTTTGTGTCGGTTTTGAGATCCACTGGTTAATTTTTCTAATCGTGTAAACTTGGATTGTTTCTATTAGATGACACCTTTCTTGGTTTCACTCATCAGAGTCACGGCATCGTGATGAGATATTATCTGTGACTCCTTGAATTTCTTTGAAAGGGCTTATCATTCTTGATCTAGGTCGACGTCGTCTTGGCCTGAATGGTAATGACTTGATGTAATGATTTACAACATAGATCTGAGCAAGTGGCGAGCACATGGCAAAACATTTTCCATTGGTGTCGTGTCTTCTTTTTGTTACTCGCTACCTGAGTTAGCTATCGAAGAGGCTGCAATACTAGCGAACTTGGGTGGGCTTTTTGTGATCTTGTATTGCGATGTGTTTTATACAGTGAACTGTACATGGAATCGTCGTGCATTTCCCTTTGGTGCATGCTGTGCATTTCGTTCGGCGTCTGTTATGTGTCAGATTTGAGTCTGATGGTTATTGACAGAGGTTACTTTTCTCCCCGATGTGCAACAGGTTATTGACACAGGTACAGGTTGCATTTCCCTCGATGGTGGTTGGTGTTTGATGAGCCGGGGATGCCTGGTCCCACCACAATGCTAAGTGTTTTTGTTGTTTTTTGAATTATGATATGATTTTGTGACTATCTTGAATTTGCCTTTTCTTGTTTGTGTGAGAATTATGATTTTGTGACTGGTTTTGTTAGATCAGTGAGGCGTGACAGGATCTTCCTCAATGATAAATGATCAATTTTTTATTTTATTTTAAAGCTTCCACAATGGCTGTCAAGTCTTGCTCACATCGCTGCACAAATTTCTTATGCTATTGTTGCTTTGTAGTAAGGATAATACCAAAATGTAATATTTTGAGCATTTTATTTGGTCGGTTTAATCAAAATGATTTTTATGATTTTTTACTCCCTCTTTTTATGATAAAATAATAATTATAATATATTCATTAATTTTTTTTATAATTATTACAGTAATTTTTATTAATTAAAAAAATATTTTTTCTTGATTAAATTTTATCAAAAATTATGCACACATAAAATCAAAATCACATATCAATCAATTTATAATATTTATTATAAAATAAAACAATAAAAGTTTAGCAGAAGGTTTGTGCAGCGAGGGTCTTTATGTCATTCGTGTTGCCTTTTTTTCTGTCGTGCCGTGGTTGGCACTCGAGACCGCTTCACTCGTCGAACTCGCAGCGACGACAACCTTTTCCTTTTCGAAGCGTCGACGACGACGACATCGGCTCAGTTGCCGCCGCCATTCTCCGCCGCTCCACCGCTTGTGAGTAACCACAAAACTCCATTCCTTGATTTACATGATGTGAGTTCGATACTACAGTTTGTTCGATTTGGATTTGATATACGGTTTCATGTTGATGTGATTTTAGGGGAAACACACACATCGAATGAATTCGATCTGTTCGATTAGTGATGAATCGTCAATTAACTTTTGATTGGGGAAATATCGCTTGTTTGTTTGTTTGTTTGTTTTAGATTTGGAACTCGTTTGTGTGGTTCTCGTCAGCGCGGTGGTGTGTGCTATGATGTCATGTCGGCACTTGTTAGTCGGAGTGCTTCGTCGATTGCTCTTTTTTGAAACCTTTACCTGTGAAATAGGTTGTGAGTCATGACTGTGTAAATGCAAATTCAAAACTAATCATACGATTGGATAGTACGTTAGCATAGTTGAAACCGGATATCTATTCAATTGCTTGTCATGCTATGCGGTGATTTTTCAGTAATGATAAACTAATTGGGTAGGGCCTGGAAGAAATGCATTTGGTTGTGCTGCTTTAATTGGCGGTGATTTACTGGATCTCTTCTGGAATTGCATTAGTTTGTAGAGCGCGAAAGTAATCACTCACAGAAAGAAGAAAGTTGTTATCCACGGAATATTCGTAGTGCGTCAAACTAAGCAAGTTCGGTTTGCATGTTGGCTTAAGTTGGTTGTATTGATGATCAATTTGCAGGGTAGTGACTGGTTAAATTGCGTTGTGAATTCACTATGTCACCGGTGATGCAATCCCAAAGATTTGTTGGCTCACCCATGCTGCTGTCTTCTTCTGCTGTCCATGGTCTGTCATCAACCAGGTTTCAATCTACTTGTTTCTAGAATTACTTTTTGGCTTTTCTTTGTTTCTATACTTCTCAAACTGAATAATAAACCAAAAAGATGGAGACAACAATGGATGGTTAGGGAGAGAAGTATCGTTTTATTTCATGTGGCTTTGCTCATTATGATGTACTCAGGTGGTGTATATTAAATTTTGATGCATGATCATTATTCTATTAGGTTAAGACTTGATAACCAATGGAATAAAAGTGGTCATAAAAATTGCTAGCAAGTATATTTTACCTCCAGAAAGGAAACCCAACTTAAGGCCATTGTTTCGAATATATGGATAAAAGAAAATTCTACACAGTTCTCCTGTCGGTTTTTAACTTAATCAACTTAACTCTGATTGTGATTTGTTGTTTGATTGGCTGTTCTCTATTATGTTCATTCCTCAGTGAGGGAATCAGAATAATCAAGATCATCAAATGTTGTACCAAGACAGATGTGAAGAATGTAGTTTGGTCCGCAAGAAAAAAGCAACGGGTCAAGCTTCCTACTTATGAGGATGGTTTCAGGGGAAGTGATTATCCCATTTGTGAGTTTTTGAATCATCCTACTGGGATAGAAACAGCGCTGAATATCAACGCCCTGGAAAGTTGGGAGCTTCTTGGTTCGAACACATACAGGTATCTCTCCTTTATCTTTCTTTGTTATCATCCATCCTTCTGTTCACTCATGTATTTATTATCTTCAGAATACGTTCACTATGACTTTCTAACTTATCATCTTCTGAATATGTACTAAAAGAGTCCCTTATGTTTCATTTAGACGACAAAGTAAACTCAACCAAGGAATGGTCAAATATATCACTTATTTGTATAGAGAACTCAACACGAGGCTAATGGGCTAAATCTTACATTGAAAAAGATAAGTGTTCCTTTGCATACTTATTTGGTACATTGGGGGTTTGATTGGTGTTACGATTGATTATTATTGAGTTCCTTATGTTTTCCTTTGTGAGATGAGCATGAGGGTTTCATGGTCTGGTAGCCTCTTTTTTTCTTCTTTTTTTTTAGTCCTATTACGTAGCTAAAGATATATCTAAGATATGAAATAAAGTTTCGTCTGGCTTCCCTCAGTTGTATATAAACACGCCTTACGCATGATCAGGCCTCTCTTATTAGTTTCTGTGATGATGTACTGCGTCATCTATCTTGTCGTCTCCCTTACTCCCTTCCCCTCTCACACATGTACTTGTTTACCAGTTGCAAACTTCCAAGAATTCAGCTTCTAAGATTCGAGGTGTCACCCTTGATAGTTTTGCAAGTGAACCCGACAAATGAAGATTGTACTGTTGAGTTGCTGTCTTGTAAGGTTAGTTTGTCAAATAAGTAGGTTTGGTGCTTTATATTATTTTTGGTGCAAGGCTCATTAATATATTAAATATGATTTATCCAGGACAAGTTCTTTTTCATTCAAGATAAATCTTGACTATGATGCTCTAATGCTGTCCCTAAAGTTTTAACTTCAAAATCAGTCAAGGGTCTCGTAACTATTATCTCACTAATCAGATAATCTGGATGCATGTGTGCGACTGAAGTTGTTATTCGTGACGAATAATAATTTGCTTATTTACTCTTAAAATTTGCAGTTTGAGGGTTCGGATATTGTGGAAAAACAAAATGAGCATTTTTCAGGTACTTGTACGAAAACCTGAAGCATGTTTTACACGATGTTATAGGGAAGACTAGATGTTTCTCCAACATGAAGCTTACAGTTTGTATTTCGGCTGGAAAAAAGAAACTGCCAAACATGAATGGTGACTGCCTCAGGAATTTACCATTTTCATCCTGGACTTTTAGGTTTCTACGTTTATCAAAATTATTTGCCAAACATGAATTGTTGTGAACACTCAAAGCAGGCTCTAATATCTATGAGGTCTTGTGATTTTGGCCGCACAAATTGCAGCTTCAATGAAGAATCACATTACATGGGATACCGGTGCTTCCGAGTCCTTTCTGAATGTTGATGTCAGCCTGAAAATCCATATTGAGGTTATTAATTCCTTCCAGTTCTTTTTGCTTAGCTTTCCTTCCAGTTATTATGTGCAATACAATAACTAAGCTGTGTGGTATGCAGATATATAACCAGCCATTTCCTCTGCTCCCGGTATCAGCTATTGAAGTTCCTGGAAACATGTAAGTCAATTAAGTAGGATGGATTATCATTGGATATGGTTAGGATGGGTTATCGTTGGGTATGGTTAGGATGGGTTATCATCGTTGTGCGGTATATGAAGAAAACTGATGTACAGAAAAAACTGATCCTGTGATTCGGAAATGGGTATTATATGCAGAGTAATGCAAGCTCTTCTGGATAGATTTGTTCCACTTCTTGTGCAGCAATTATTGCAAGACTATGAAAATTGGGTGCTGGAGCAGAGTAAAGATTCTTCATGAATTCAGGTTTTTGCATATACATTTGGTAAGTTCTCCAAACATATTTCCGCTTTGATCATATTTCCGAAAGACCGAGTACATCCATTGTATCCTTAACCAAACTTGTGAGCTCATCGTACAGAGGATTGAAGATCATCTTACGGCTTACTAGTATTACTTTAATATAACTTCAAACTCTACAAATTCTGCCTCCTTTTACCTTGGTACGAGTTACCTGCTTGAACTAATATGATTTTGTTCTTCTAGACACTGGTGTGCGTCCGCCTTTTGCTTCCATTTCATATGCTTTTGGGAGCGCTAGTAAGTCTGCGGCTTTATAGTCATGGATTGCTCATTGTGCTTCAGTTCAGCTTAGCCGACCCATCCAACTTTGGGAGGTGTTGATAGCCATAGTTAAGAAAAACACCACTTCCTGTGTTGTTTGTATTACTATTATACACGTGTGAGACATAATTTTCAGCAGTATTGATACTTCTTCTGCTTGATAGAAACACCATAAATTTGTTGTTTTTATTACTAGTATCTTTCTGTGTTTTGCCGTGTCAACAACTCTTCTGTGGATGAGCCCTCAAGAATATATGTGGATGGCCTAATGATGGTGACCAATGTCATGTGTGACTAAACTAGTTTTTTCCATTGGAACAGATCGATTCCCGTTCGTTTGATGTTTTGATTTCCAGACTCACAATAGGGCTTCATGTTCGCTCTTTCTGGTCGTGTTTGTGGCCAAACCGTGTGCTGGACTCTTCTATGGAGTCTGTTTTTTCGTTACTTTGACACTGATGGGTTGTGATATATCATTGCTTTTTTTTTTTTGTGGAAGACAAATGCTGAACTTCCTGCATGATCCATGCACATTATGCAGTCCTGCTCGACCATTTTTTAGCACAGGAAACCCAAAAAATTAAGGGGAAATGGATGATGTTGTAACTGATTGCAGCACCATCTCTACTAAAATTGTGTGGTGTTTTTGAAATTTAAAATTTCTTTATTTTTAAAATTATGTGATGAAAATGATTTTACAATGGATATCCTCGATTACAGTAGCAACATTAACCCCAAAAAATGACATACCATCGTACATGTAATCCTGTGTCTGCTTATATTCCAGAACGTTCACCGATTTCCTAATTGGCTTCTGTTCAAAATATTAATATCAACATGAGTCGAGGTAGAGATACTAATTTTCCCACTTCGACGTCGTCAACCAAGGAGAAGTTTCATAATTATATCACAAGTCTGATAATATCACTATCACTGACACAATGTAAAGTCATGCCAATACTGATGAAATATATGTTGCTCGAGAAAAAAGAGAAAACAAACTGTTACACATACAAACAGCTTATTCAACAACCATGAAGACGTTTGTCAGAAACATCCGAGTCTCAGGATATCCCTAGTAAGCGCATCCTCCATCGTTTC
This sequence comes from Drosera spatulata, assembly GCA_035668315.1. Taxonomy (NCBI): domain Eukaryota; kingdom Viridiplantae; phylum Streptophyta; class Magnoliopsida; order Caryophyllales; family Droseraceae; genus Drosera; species Drosera spatulata. Next base: position 12,845 of record JAOVYX010015735.1, on the reverse strand, counting down.
CGAGTACTCGTTGCAGCTGATTCCCCATCAGCCTCAGCATTTGCGCATCAGCTCAACAGCTTTTCAACAGTTACTGTGACCAACAAACAACAGAACAGTTGGGCCCCATCAACTACACACCACATGAAGTTCAAACGAGATCCATATGACAAGGCTTATGAGACACAGAAGCTAATTTGATGTTCTGAAGTAATAAACCGGATTTTCTCTCGCATGGTTAACAAAGAAAACAATCAAAGGTTTCCCATCACTAACATTGAACAAGGTGAACCATACTCTAGAACAGCACCTGAGAGTTAATAATGCGGTTCCAGACTCCTACAGCAATGCAATGTTACGGCATGAGAGCCTAGTGCTGAAATGTACATACAAACATGGTAGAATCTCAATCAAAATATGTCGCAATCAGATGTAAGGAGTCCACTCAACCAGTGCCCAGGATAGAGTTGCGATGAAATCCTACTGCTCTACTTTTATCAGGTACCCAAAGCAGGATTGTATAAGGATTATGGAGGGCATCAAGAAGCCGATAGGATCCCCAACTACCGCCATCTTGCTTCTTGATAAGTAACACCCTAAAAGGATGCCTAAAAGATTTGCATCACCACCACAAAATGTCATAAAGATCCTACCAAGAGCTAGTCCCCTCCCAATCACCCCCAACCACAAATCTACACCAAGTGGAAGATAAACAAGACAATAGAAACTGAAAGAATAATCGCTTAACAGCACATAACAGATATCCACAAGCACTAATCCAAAAGCCACACATTACGAAAACGGGAAAGTAGCACTAGCAGCTTACCTCAGATGTAGCATCATCCTCTGGATTCATGACACGATCTCTAGGTCTCAATGCCTGCTACGACGACTATCATGCTGGTCACTTTCATACCTTCTACTATCACGGGGAAGAGAGTCGTCATATCTACTTCTCTTGGATGTATCTCTATCCCTTTCGTCCCTTCTACTCTTGTCCTCAGTATCTTTCTTCCTTCCTCGCTTTCTGCTTCTGTCCTCATGTGTTTCATCAGCTTGCCTCTGACTACTATACCTTTGTTCTTCTTCCTCTCTATGGTGACCACTATACCTGCTTCTCCCCTTATCATCTGCACGCTCTTTGTTACCCCTCTCCTTCCTCACCTCCTCATCTTTATACCTGTCTCTACCCTTATCCCGCCCTTCCTTCAATTCCTTGTTTTCATGATATGCTTTACCATCATCATGGCCATCTGGTCTTGATCTATAACGCCCTGACTCATCCTCCAAGTCAGTGGTCTTGGGTCTTCCACTATTGTGTCTTGTCCAACTGGAGTCTGGAGGACTGGGACTACGGTTTCTCCCTGTGACACTGCTTTCTACGATATCTTTTCTGCTGAGTCTAGCACCATCGTCAACATTTTTGTCAGGCTCCCTAGGCTTGTCATGCCTACCATGTATCAACCTTTTGTTATTAGTTTCATGGTCAGCTTCCAACCCATAATCACGAGATCCTTCACCACTTCTCTTATGTTCTCTTTCAGTTCTGGTTTTATGGCCCTCTGCAACGGTTCCAGTCCTGGTCCTGTGGCTTGAACTCCTTTCCCTATCTTTCTCCTCAAGCGTATCACGCTCACCTTTTTCTGCATGCTGGCTCAGCTTCTCAAATCTATCATTATGCTCAGACATACCAGTGGAATGACGTCCCTCATAAGCAGTCAAATATTTGTCATCATCTTCAAACTTCCTAGGATCATATCTATTGAAATCAGATTCATCATTGTTCTTATGCTTAGCTTCTCTGGACTTCTTCAGAGTGGCTCGCCTCTCAGTTCTCACATCCAAGTCACTTTCTGAGTCTTCCACGTGATGAGATTTCCTATCAGAATCAGACGACTCAGAGTCATGCCTTAGCTTTCGACCTTCGGATTTTCTGCCTGCTTTTGACACATGCGTACTCCTACGCCCTCCCTTTCCTCTTCTGCTATGCAACTTTTCAGAGTCATCATCAGAGCCACTTTCAAAACTTCTCTCACTCTCAGAATCAGAAGATTCATCCACCTTTCTTCTCTTCGTGTCAACTTGCTTTCGCTTAACCTCCTGTTTATCATCACGCCGACTACTCTTGGTCTTTTTGGCATTTCTCACTGTTTTATCTTTGCGAGAATCCCCTTGAGAATCACCATCACTTTTGGAATCACCTCCAGGATCAGTCTCAGTACCACTATCATGCCTTTTCTTTGCAGTAGTACCAGAGCGTTTATGGGATTTGGCAGAACTATATTTTTGTCTCCCATCAACCGAATCACTATCAGAATCAGTATCACCTCGTTTTTTAGATACTGTGCCAGATCTTTTCTTTGTCTTCTTCACAGGGCTGCCCCTCCTAGAAACACTAGAATCAGTATCATCCCCGCTCCTTGAATTACTATCAGAAGAGTCATCATCCATGATTCTCTTTTTATCCTTCGCTCTCTTTGGCTCCTTTTCAATCAGTTTGTCGCCATCTGCAGCATTCCTCTCCACAACCAAACTTCTGTCCTGATCGACCTCCTCCATGTTGACTTCTTCCTTCAATTGTCTCCCATTCTTGCTCCCCTTATTTCCACGCCCACGCTGAATCTCGCCCTCTTCAAATTCAGCATCATCATCAGCTCGATAATCTATCCCGAGAGCAGCTCCAAGTTTCTCCATTTGTTTTTCCTTTCGAGCAGCAATTTGGTGGGTCTGAGTTTCCGAACTCCTATAAAAGAGATGAAATAATTAATGCTTAGATCAATGATTCAAAACAAATAATCCTAAAATACAAATTGCTGGAGCCAGAGTTATAAGACGGAGGCAAGCAAGAGTAAAATCTCTTTTTAAACAGTATGGACAGATAATGTAACCTCATCTGATGGATTCAAATACAATTTAGCAGGATTAAATCAAAGACAAACTAATAGTTCTAAAATAAAAGATGGCAAAAACGGTGTAAATGAGTTCTCAGCTAGTATAAACATAGCTTCAGTCACAAGGCTAACAAACTCAAAGCACAGAGCAGTTTGAAGTTCAAATTCAAGGTTAAATTTACACAAACTAGTCATTTAAAACGACGTTTTGATAGCGCTAGAAAAAATGTGCAGTCATCGGTCAGGAAACCTTCTAAGCAGTCATATGTTCTTTACTTCTATCTCGATTGCTACAAAGTACTACATGATTATATGCACCAAGATAAAAATGAATCATAGAGAAGCCATGAGAAAAGCTCGAAAACACAGTTCATCCATCATAGAACAAGATATACTAAATGGAAGTTCGAGAATGAGACAGACAACAGCTAGGCATCACGTAGTGCACTTTGGAGCAAGCTAGCGTCATCTAGCTCTCCCTATATACTACATGAAATTTTATGAAATCTCACGTCCAGCTCTTACTTCAATGGCCATTCGTATGTGACCAGAAACACTTTCAGTCAACACATGAATCAAGATCGACATTACTCTACAAAATCCTCACAGGATTCCACTGAATACACCACTAAGAGAATACTATCTATCGATAACCATGGTAATCAAGAATTGAGAGACCAAATCACGCCCCAAATCTTCTCAATCAACCAAAAATCACCACAAACCCTGGATTACCAGTCAAATTCAAAACGCCGCCTCAAATTCTCAAACAGGCCACATAATCCGACACGAAACTCACTTATTCTGAACCAAAACCACACCGCCGCCGTCCCTTTCCTTCTCATCCGCCGCCTCAAGCACCCTCCTCGTCTCCGCCAACCGCTCCTCGATCTCCACCTCAGTATACCCCTGCTCAACCAACTTATCCTCCAACACAAGCAACTTCAGCTCGATCTGCCTCTTCCGATCATGTTCCAAGATCTCCTTATTCGGCTTCTTGGACAATCCAGCGGTGCCTTGATCGGCGCCGAAGGATTTGGAGTCCTTGGAGGATGTTTTTGGCCTGATGAAGAACTTGTTGGTTTGTACGTATCCGTTCGTGCCGGAACCGCGAGGGGTTTGGAGCCCGATCCCGTTGTACATCGTCGATGGAGTGGGAGAAGATGATGGCTGGGATTGAGGGGCGTCGATGAGGTTGAAGATGGTGATGAATTCTAGGGTTGGGGAGATCTGAGGGGAACTGTGAGATGAGGCGTGATTTTATTTTGGACCGTGGGATTGTTGCCGATGATAAATCGGTGCAAGATTGCTAGTGATTGTGAATGGCACCTCGCAATTTTATTTATTTTTTTCTAACGTTTTTCGTTCATTCAAGTTATGACAGTAGGCATAAATAAGTACTATCTCCGTTTCATATATTTTATAAGTTTTTAATCGAATATGTATATCGATATAAATTTGATATGCGTGTAACGACGATTAAATATAATTTTTTTATAAATTTATTATCAAACATCAATGATTGTGTAAATTACATATTTCAACCAAATACATGTTGCGGGACAATCAGACGTGATTTGATATGAAAACGAGACTTGTATTCATACGTATAGAATAATATAAAATACGTATATGTTGCAAAATATATGGGACAAAAAAATAATAAATTTATTCATGTTATAAATCGTTTATAAAATAATCAAATAAACATTTTATATTTAATTATCATAAAAGTATTTAAATTATTTATTTTCATCTTGAACCATGACGTAATTTTATTAACATTATAATTTTGATAGGACGAAGGAAATAGTTAAATCATCAATGTAATTATGGAATTCATAGTATGGTACCGAATTACCTTTTAGAGAAGATTAGTCTGAATTATGAATATTTAGATTTAAAAAATGAGATAAAATTGAAAAAAAGGATGAAAATTGTGAATATATAAATAGAGAAATAAGATAAAACAAACAATATAATGTTGAAGATCATGAGTGAACAATGAGACTTGAAATAATGATAAAGCAATGATATTCATTTTGTCTCATAAAAAATTCAATCGTTTGACTATGCATATATGTCGAGATAAATTTTAACCCGTCTTACTATACGATCAAATAATATTTTTTTTTTAATTTTTTTAATGAGATACTAATGATACTTTATGTCGTGCACTTTAATATAAGCAATAAAAAATCATGTTTCTGTCATCTAATACCCTCTAAATGCGTGATGAATTATGTCAAAAATTTATTGTATTTTTTATGGGATAAAGAAAGTATAAAATAGATGGTGTTTAGAATTTTACACGCTCTAAACTTGATTTTTTTTTTTAAACCCAAAACTACAACTTTATGGAAAACATTCCAAAAAACATATATGCAGAAAAATATTTTCCAACTCATACAATTTTAAGTTACAGAGTGTTTAAACAAAACAAAACGTATGAAAACAAAATGTTTATTTTAAAACAAAACATAGTGTCTATTTTAAAATGTTTATTTTAAAACAAAACATTGTGTCTATTTTAAAACAAAACCGGGCGTATCGCGGCCGCGACAAGGGACCGTCGCGGCCGCGACGTCACTGTACAGGCAAATCCCAATTTTTCTCTCGTCGCAACCGTGCCCATGATAATCACGGGCGTGACAGTTCTCTGGCCTAAACCTGCAGGAAACCTCTTTATCCGATACCGGATCCGTCAATTCACATCACAACGCATCCAAACCATTATATACACATCAGACACAGCATAAACACGTCTCAAACATGCACGGACGTGTTTGAATTGTGTGAACGAATAAAAGAGGTGTATCGAACGAGTGAGGTTATCTCAAACGCGTTTGGTTTTTCTTAAGCACACGATCTCACGAATGGATCCGTTGATGTCTCCTAGCCGAACTGCTGACGTTGATCCTTTTCCCGGCCCGCTGCTGCCCTTGTTCTCACGACATCGTGGTGATGGTGATAATCGTGAAGATTGAATGATGATGAAACGAAAGAGATGATGATGATGCTTGATGTTGATGATGATCGTGAGGTTGATGGCGGCGGCTGGAATTGATGATGGCGCCGGTGGCAGGCAGGGAAGAGTGTGGTGGTGTGAGTGGTGGTTGAAGTGGAATGGGAGAATGGAAATAGAAAGGTTTGTGAGTGCGGGAAGAGGTGGAAGAGTTAGGAGAAGTGGGTGAGTGTGGATTTAATCCCACGTTCCGTCACCCAATACGTCTCTTTCAGTTCACTTTTTACCCAAATTCCATAATATTAATCCATGAAAAATCTATTTGCATCGATAGATTTATCCCGTATATGAAAATATGACTTCTCGAGTCATGTTCCATTGTTTATGAAATTAAATCGATAGTCCTTACGCACAACGTTTATAACGTTATTCGTTCGTAACGTTTATTGGCGCGTTCAACTAATCATCCCAAAATAATCCTTCATCATATTTGATTTAATTAATCAAATATTTTTTTAGATTTAAATATATAACCTTTAGCACGATTTATTTTAAAATCATAACGTTATATATTTATCTCAAAACTCCCAAAATTCTCGGATATTACAGTATCTTTCTACCTTGTACTTATTTTTTCGACCTAATTTTCTTCCGAAGATATGAATATACTCACTCACTCTTATCTTCATGTATCAAAATACACAAATTTTATCGTTTTTTTTCTTTTTTTTCAAATGTACACAAATCTCATCTTCACGTCAAACAAAATCGGATCCCCAACACTATATAGATTTGTGACGGGTCTAAATACGAATTATGGTGGAGTTCGTTGATTGGTATTAGTTTTGTGGTAGGTTCGTTGTTGATCGAGGTCAGCTTTTTGGAGTTTGTTTGTTTGTTATTCAAACGTGTTTTCTCCCCCTTGATTAGCTAGGATCTCTGATGTACATTCTGACTGGTATGATCAATGAAAGTGCTTCTTGTTTTATGTTCTAATGTCTTTGCGTCTCGGGCTATGATGTTTTATCTTTTGGTTAGTATATGATTGATTTTGAGGCCTTTGAGTTGATACTGAACCTGCTTAGTGATTTGGGTATGACGGTACCAACCCTGGTTCAAAAGAGCCTGAACACCAAGCTTTAACCGGGAAATCAGACGTGCTCAAGCGCAGTATAACACAATACGATCTGACGACTAAAGACTACTACTAAAACTACCGCTTAATGGTTGCTAGCATATGAATGACACGACTAATATCGGCATCTTACAAGTCAAAATTTCACAAACTCGAACAATCATCAGCTATAAGTTACAAAATGAATGCCTACGTCTTAGTATCTTACTGAAGGTAACACACAAATATGCTTGCTTTCCGTAATCTGCATTACAAATTATATGATCGCCAAGCTTCTTTCCCGGGGGAGGATTTCAACAAGTAAAAAGTCCCTGCGAATTCACTGCCGATTCTAAAGACCAACCCAGTATGAACGGCCATTGCTGTTATGGATAGGTGACGCTGTTGGAGATGCTACGCACCATTCATACCACACCTACAACATTATTGACAAACCAGAACAAATAGCTCATAAGTATCGTTCAGGAAGATTAATGTCCTTATCTTGATGTAACAACGAATCTAAACTAGTCTAATTTGATTGGATGTTAGCACTTCGACTGACCTTGGTGGGTCCACAGCATCGCCACATGTGTACCTCTAAAGTCCGGCCTCCTTGTACCTGTACCCATGACCGTAAGGGAAAGTATATCGGAAACCTGAATCATAGCATATGAATTAGTTGTCCTTCAATGAACAAAATAATCAACCCTCTATCCAGGCATCTCAAACATTGGTGAAACTGCTAGCAAACCAAGGATAGCAAAGAACTCTGAATGAGCATTCTAAGCAATGGGGTGCATAATATCAAAACAAACAACAAACAACAAGACAACACAGGGAATAAAAAAAGGAAGAAAAAAGAAAAGAAAAGAAAAGAAAAGAAAGAAATATCTGTCTCGTGAGTCATGACAGAATATGACATGTATGAGCCAGGTATGAAAAAACACAAAGCAGCACATAAATCAAGAGCTGCTCATAAGGAAATAGATGTACCAACTGAACATATTTGGAGTAGCCATCGTTGGTTCCATGCCAAGATGAACATCTTTGTAAAGCGTCGCATCGAAGTACCCAGCAAACCCTGGAAGAAAGTGTAACCTCAGACATCAACACCGCTTTCCAGCTTACCTTACCAATCAACTTGGTATTATCTCATGCTAGGTCTTAAAGGTAAAATTATAAGAGTGCATGTGCCATGCAGATCTCTACTTTGTGACCCATTTGAATGTTCTTACTCAAGGAAAAGGCAGATGTTCAGGACATGAAAAAATAACTCCTAGATGCCTAGGATTTCGGTAGTCTTTGAGTTTGCTACCCCAAGGGTGAGTCAGACATGTGCTCTACATGTTTTAGCTAGTGGCTACACTCAGATTGAAGGTCTGAAGGATCTATAACATTGTGCAAGAAAACGGCATGTGACTCGTCAGTATTTTGGGATAAAGATATAGCGAGTAAGTTCAGAACTTAAATGCTACAAACCATGAACCAAAGCTGATCCAGTATCCCCAGGTATGTCAAACTGCAGCTTCGTGTAACGCTCATTGGTCTTTTCAGGTGAATGGTTCGGATGAGTAAACGTGAACACCTATAAAATACAAGTCCGTTGCAATTAGGCTTGCAAAGGTCAATAATTCATCCCAGAAACCAAGTCAATCCAATGAAAGAACTTTAGCTTCCAGCACAGTGAACGGATCAAACAGGTACAGGGAATAATGAGAAACAAGAACATACAGGCTGACAAGGAGCAAGCCTGGCTATGTTGTGCATTTTCACCACATAAGCAGTTTCGAAGTGCATAAGATCGTTATGTGATTTAACCTGAAGAATCACATGGATAGTCACGGTCAATGCAACTGAAATCTAGTTAAAGGTATCATAAAAAATGGATAAAACCGTACGTCATTATATAACTTCGAAGCAGTAATTGGCTGTAGAAAACTAGTGTACCTGAAAAGTGAAAAAGAAAATTCAGAGCCAACTCAAATGTAATAGTAGCATCATCCAACAAATATGGCAATCACAAAGCACGCAGGCATAGTGCACTATACTCTCAGCATTGTGTGTGCACGCTGCATGCAGCAATAATGGAGCATTAAAAATTGATTCAACTAGTGTTGACTTTGAAACCTACCAGCTGCTCTCCAGAGATAACTAGAAATTCATAACTAGTGAGTAGTGACCCATCGATTTTTTGTCAATCATTGTGGATTCTACTGCCAGCTTCTACAACGATCTAAATTGAACTGGACTCACGCAATGCCGACAGCTCCAATTCAGAGCAGCTTTGGGGGAATAAGAATGTGACATGGAATAGAGAAATTGATGTAATGGCTACTATTTGACGTGTCTTCTTGATATGATTATGACAAACATGATGTGTCAGTTGGTAGGTACTCAATTAAGCAACAAAAAATAACTCCAACATTTATGAAACAGATACGTACGAGAATGGGATTGAGACACCATCAGGCTTCAGAAAGCGTTGTGCCCCATCTAAGCATTCAGGTGATAGCTCATTGTCGCCAAAAGATCCAAGCAGTTCGCTAACCTAAATAAGGAGAAGAACAATGAACTTGAGAGCTCATAAAATAACTTGATACTTGAACTATAGAGACATTACCTACATAAATACACGATTGTAGCACATACCAAGATGTCAGCTCTCTCAGGAGCATCCCACAAACGCATGTCACTTGAAACGATTGTAACAATATCCTCCCAGCCTTCTAGTTTTACCAAGCTCTGGTGCCAAAAAAGGAAAAAGAAAAAGAAAAAAGAAAAATTTTACAACTGAAGTGCATTCCATTCATTCAACAGAAACAGAGAATTTAAGTCATTTAACCAGCACAAAATATTCTTAGATCTGTGCATTTCTTTAACTAATCCAACCAACTTTCTAACAGATCTATGACTTCACTCTATGCCAGAATTAAGATTGTAATTTTCTTTTGTTCCATTTCCAACTGTGGTCTATAACAAAGTTTGCGAACCAGAAATTATACACTAAGCGAAAGAAAGAGAATACAGAATGCAGTACTTACATGAAGTGTCACTACTGCATTTGGGTTTTTCTCTACAGCATAAACCCTTAACTTACGACCAGTTTCCTCAGCCGCCTGAAATGGCGGTATAGGGAAAAAAAAAAAAAAAGAAGACAAAGCAATTAAAGTGTGCATTCATTGTTTTGAAAAGAAATTAACAAGCTTCAGGTACAAAGTACAACCTGCAGAGCAGCTCTAACAAGAGGACCACGCCCAGCTCCAACGACCATAAGCACCTAGCCACAGTTACATCGGATAATACTCATTCATGTCATTGAGATAAATCCCACAACATAAATTCATTAGAGCTTAACGTCTAATAAGAACTGCCTGAACTTACGCTGGTTTCACTAGAGACCAGGTCATCTGGAACCCTGTCTAACAAAGCTTTGGAGATTGCCCTTTGGTACTGCAAAATATAAGCATAGAAATTATTAACATGCTTCCCAATATCCCATAAAGAAAGAGATAAATCACTAGTCATCTTGGGATCAGTTGGTCCTTCCCAATTTTCTGTGGTGTTAGCATCTATCAGAGATGTCCAGAGTGTAAGTGCGATCATATTCGAAAAAAGAACAGGCCAAGATGGATAGTGCCTCAAAAAGAGAGGAGTGAAAAATTATCAACTATAGATAAATCAAGCTCGTTCAATGGTTTTAACTTTTACCTGGACGTACTTTACAGTGTCCTTCTCAAATGTTTCATACGTTTGTGCCTCTAGATTGTCCATGAGAGGCTGTATATACGAAAAAAGAATACAATCAGAGGCAGCACAGTTTAAAAAGTTCCATTAGCTAGCTTAATACTTGAAAGCTGTAATTACTAGGCACAAGAGAAAAGTGAAACTACAATTACAGGGACTCACTTGCAGAGGAGACTGCAAATAATCTCTGTAGCCAAGCTGCAAGTCATATAACTTACAATGAAACAAAAGACTCTACTTTATAAGAAAACAAGACAGAAGGAAGACAATGAAAGAGAAAGATGTCAGAGGCCAATTGAACAAGAACTAGCTACAGAGAAGGAAAGCAAAAGAGTGCACCTCAAACCTCTCTTGGTCCGGAAGCGGCTCCATTCTTTGATAGAGGAAGCCAACATAGTCCAAATAAGACCTCAATGGATGTCGCTTGACACCTGAAAGTAATCAGTTAAGTTGAAACCAAGATAGATGATATCATCACATTAGAATCAGAGGCCACATGCATCTCCAGCGAAAAAGCAAAAGACCTTAACGAGTCTTCATTCAAGATTACATAGCATTTTACAACTATCAACACGAGAATGTAAGAGGAAAACACAAGATAATTATCGTGGTGGTCCAACGCTCAGAATTAGAACCTGTGAGACACCATGAGTTGCCTAAGTCAAAATATCGATTACTAGTAGACAAAATTTATACCTGAATCTGGAGACTCTTTGGGAGATTCATGAAATGCTTGTCCAGAAAGGACCAACTGAAAAACATTAAAGAGCCACGTTCAGCATATGTAGGACGAAAGTCAAACTTGCCAACCTAAATTATCAAGCAGAATAAATTATCCGCACATAACAGATTACAAAATTACGACACAATACCTGTACTGAATGGTTAAAAAATGTGGTTACCAACTTCTGGTGGCGCTTAGATAAGCAAGGGTACCCTCGAGCGTTTGTTAAAAAGGCCTGAAATGTCAACGGTCACACATGAGAAAATCCAACACAGGGATATATTAAAAAACTAATAATACCTTCAATGAGTCTCCATATTGTACCTACATTTGCATCAATAATGGCTGCACGTACAGGCTCCCCAAACCAGCGCCCAAGAGAGTTGGCTGAAGGAAGCGAACTCCTGAGGATCATGCGAAAATATGATATAAAGAAACAATAGAGGAAGAACATGTCAAAGATAATACATCTTAACTTACAAGACATCAAGGGCTATTGAGAGTTGACTGTGATGCTCACACAGAAGACGAAATGAATTCCAGATTTCCCAAGAATCGATTTGCTCAGCACCCTACTGAGGCAAAATGGAATGCTTAAGCATCATGAGTGAACATTAACTTTAATCGCATTCCTCTTGCCAACATCGAGATTTAGGAGATCCCCACATAAGTATAAAGTATCACAGAAAAGCTAGAACGATGGAGAAAGAAAATAGCTAACTTGGACAACTGTTTTATGTCATGCTACTTCCAGTACAACTATTTGGAACAGAACACCATGCTTTTGCCTAAACAAATTGCACACGATTTAAACAAATTGTTTGTAACATAGTCACATGCACATTGACTGGATTCATTTTTCCTTCATGGATTAGATTAAGCATTGCATTCATTAAAAGACTACTTTACGCAAAACAAACTAGAAAAAAAAAAAAGAAGTTTCACAACTCTATTCCATTCTAAAAGTTCCAGAACATAGGAGAATAGACTGTATCTCTTGTTATTTTCTTGCCAATGGAGAATCCCAGATCCCATCATCAATAGGCATGACTTATCACGTTACACAAGCTGTCGGCTAGACATTGACTTTTTCCCTAAAATATGCACAAAGGAGCTTCACTTACCACAGGACAGTCGTCCGTGCCGCCATCTTCTTCATGTTTCTTTAGAGGAATCCTGAGCCACAGCTTCAGTACCAACCAAAAAAAAATAAAAAATAAAAATAGATTGAAGCAGAAATCATGGTAAAATTAGAATCATATCCATGTAGAAAACCCTGCTACACCATTAGTGCGTTTCCTCATTGTTGGGATAAGATAAATTTATAAATGTCACATATGATCACCTTCATATTAATTGAACCGTCAAGAATCTGTTTAACGCACCGAGCATAATTGGCGCATGACAGACCTCTGGGCGTAGGTA
>JAOVYX010015734.1:0-26835 GCA_035668315.1 Drosera spatulata | reverse complement strand
AATTATAACATCTATTATTTACTTAATCAAGAGTTGTTTCGAATCTCCAAACCTAAGGAAAAAGTGGTGAAGTGATAAGTTATTTTATTTGTTCGAAGAACAGCGACTCAGGGGTAGGTCATGGATACAACTCCACAGACAATAGGTCTAAGAGAATTGGTGCTCCTGCTCGGCTGATCCAGAGCACTTATGAAGGAGAACAGGCATAAGTAGGTCTGATTGAAACCGATTCTATGATTCAGTTTGCGTCAAACAGAGCAGTTATATCATTTAAACCCGCTGAAAGCAAACCCTCAGTCCATGACTCTTATTATACGACAAAAACAAACAAAGGACAAGTTCTAGCACAATTATAAAACCCAACAAAGGATAAAGGAATCACCTGCAGAAGTCTTCTCAAATACAAGATTAAGGGAATGGCAATCTGAAAAATATTGTTCGGCCAGTGAACTGTAATCAATAGCAGGTTCGACTGGTCTATATCTTGGAAACCTAAGTGGGGACGAGATTCATATGGAAGATGGACCATTGAGCAAGGAATCAGGGTCACATACGTAACCTGGTCTCCCCACCAAATCAACTAGATATTCCCTGAAATATATCAACACAGAATATGATGATAGCAATGGAAGATAACATGGGGAAGCACACAAACAACACAAAGAAAAAGTTCCCTTCCCAACCAGAGTATGCGCGCGCAAGAAAAAGTTGGATGAAAGGGATTACTGAACAGATTATACATGATAGTGGGGCAAGCAGGGAGACTCTTTCAGCACAAAAAACTTGGAAGTGTCCAAGCCCCGATTAAGGTGACAAAAACTTGGAAATAATCATAAAATGGCATCAATGAGAGAGGCATGAGAATAAAAGCACAAGACAATAATATGACAAGCAGGGACGAAAAAGCGTCAAGCATACCGATCCAGACTGAATCTCACAAGACATGAAGCAGCAGTATCTCTAGCACAATACTTGCAACCTTTGGCGATTCGGCATGGCAAGTCAACCATATCTGCAAGAACCAGCCATGGGAGGAAATTGCAAAGTTTTAAACTCCCCTGCAGGTCAAACGAATACATGCAGACTTCCCACTACACTTCCATTGCAAAAGGTCATTCTGATGAGCGAAACAATAAAATTTACCTTAAGTAGCCCCCTGTTTTATACTAGAATGCAACCATAGAATAAATGGTAAATGGGAACTACCAAGGGAGCTTACTTTGAAAAGCAAAGCACGATGTCTACGTAAACCAACACATAAGCTGCCAATCGGAAGAATAACAGATCTTAAACAATCCTTCAGATTGTCGACACTATCCTTCCAAATCTGAGAGATTTCTTGCTCTTGGAGAGCAACTGCACCCCTAGTGATAGAGAAAATAACATGTGAAAAAAACAGTGACAAATGAACAACAGAAACAGAAACAGAAACATCAGGCCATTAAGGGACAGCACTGCCAGCACCTCAATGACTCACCCCATACGGTTGCAGACCAACTTCGCCAGCTGATCAACCACATCCTTCATGGTGTCACAACTAAAGGGGATGCTCTGCGCTCGATTCAGAAGTTCCTTCAAGCTAGAATCATTTCGACGATCAAATAAAACTACCTCAATGGCAGAGCCTTTTGGATCAACAGACTTTAGGGACTCGATTGAAGGGATGCGACCACTCTCTTGCAAATTGGTGCAGATAGTCCACACATATGGATCCATGCCGTGAATCAGATAAAAGCCATCAGGAACTCTGTCAGAGTATGACAAGCAGCCATTCACCTAATGCAGATGTTATAACCAAAACAGGAGCACGATCAAAAATCTGATAACGACATCTACAGGAGTCCTATAACCACATTCCCAGAAATAGGTCATGAAAAATAGGTTAGGCTGCATATCGAACAATAGCCATTATATTGTACTACACCATCGAAATGCATGCAGTACCATTAACAGTGCGACCTTGGAAGTTCAATCTCACAGCTTAAAGAATTACCTAGTCTTTTGGCCCTTATGGCATGATTGATTTTTTAAGTCTAATTAGGTAGCAACCGCTATCCAGTACTCCATTAAAAACCTGGACAGACTAAGCATGATAGGTAGCACTGCAGCAAATACTCCATTCTCTTAAGTTTAATTTCATTAGGAAACAGACTACTAATACAAGCAAACGACAAGGCCGTTTTGTCAATGCTAAACCACCTGTTCCGTGAGATCCAAATCTTAGCAATCACTGCTACCGAGTAGCTTCAAAATCCAGCCCCATCAAAAGCAGAATACATCCTACAAGACTTTGAACCCTAGCCATCCCAGAATCTAGCTTGCCTCGATAATTTGTGAACCTAAGCATAAGTGTAAAACCCCACCACAATGCGCAAATGATGCTAATGTAACACAAATAATATCAAGTTGGCGCCACTGCCGCCTAGTTCAAGATGTCACTATGCTAGGTAATTGATGAAGACTTCCTCAACATGAATCATCATCCTAAATTCACATGATCACCAATTGCACAAGCAACAGGACCAACTCTCAAAGCTGACTAGATTTTAGTAGAAGATCCAACCTCGATCACTGATAACCATCAAATTTATGTGTGACAACCACCTTGTTCAAGATGCCATTATATTTCGCCAATGATGCTGTCTTGATCACCAAAACATCCAAATTTCAGACAACTATGGCTACCACATAATTCAATCCATTTCACAATCCTGTCACAATTCACAAGCCTAAACCCCGGGGACTTAATACTCATCATAATCCATAACTCGCCACCAACTGCAACAATCAACAAAAACCACATCACCACCACACATCACCAATCCATCCAATCACTCATACGAGACATGATTACTGCACAATTCACAATCCTGCCCCAAATCCCATACGAGACATACTCATCATAAACCATATTAAACCTCTAAGTTCCAACTCAAAACCAATTAGCAATAAGTGGAGCTGCTCACAATCTTTATATGCATGTGTAATATTCTCGTCCTACCAGATATGGGTAAACTATGCTCTTGCAATCCATTACTCGCCACCAATTGCGACAATCAACAAAAACAACACTCAATCAAACCATCACCAATCCATCCAATAACTCATAGCCAAAACCGATGCGCCACCGCCTCCGCATCCCTCCCGGCTCCACCGGATCAAGGAAATTGGGATCATCCGCACACGCAGCCTCCGCCGACAACCTCAACGCCAAGGCCAATTGCAACTGGTAACTCTCCTCCGTCTGCTGCGCCCAGCTCTTC
This sequence comes from Drosera spatulata, assembly GCA_035668315.1. Taxonomy (NCBI): domain Eukaryota; kingdom Viridiplantae; phylum Streptophyta; class Magnoliopsida; order Caryophyllales; family Droseraceae; genus Drosera; species Drosera spatulata. Next base: position 23,572 of record JAOVYX010015734.1, on the reverse strand, counting down.
CCTTCCCCCACCTCCCCCTCTCCTCCTCCTCCTCCTCTTCCTCCAACTCCTCCGCCGCCGCCGATGATGGGGGCGGAAGTGATGGAGGGAGCGTAGTAGCCGTTTCCTCCGGATAAAGAGCTGTCGGCGAAGCTGCCGCCGCCGCTGCTTTGGCGCTGTAAGGGAAGGAGCTGCTTTGGTGGTTGTGGTGGTGGTTGATCGGTGGCGTGGTTGTCGAATTGGCTGAGGAGAGAGTAGTTCGATGATCGACGTGATTGCAATTCCATTTATTGATGAAAAAACCCTAATTTGATTGGGGATTTGACATTAATGAACTGTGTGTGTTTTCTTTTTGAGAAAAGCAAGTAACATGAGACACACTTCCCTGCTTTACTCCCAAACTCAGCAACAGGGTTTGCTCGTGGCCTCCGTCTCCCCCAACTCGATTGAGCTCCGCCGAAATCCCCCACACACTGCAAAATGGTGAAGGGACGCCAAGGAGAACGCGTCAGGTCTCCCTTCTCTCTCCCTTCCACTCTCCTCACTTCATCTCACTGATGCCTTGTGCCCTTTCTCATGTATATTCTTTTTCCCATTTTTCTCAGGCTGTATGTCAGGGGCTCAATCCTGGGATACAAGAGGTACGAGATCATTACTCGATCTGCTTCGATGATTGATCAATGGCTCGATGTTTTTTTTTTTTCGATCTTGTGAAGTGGGTTTGGGTTGGATTGTGGAATTGGGGACGGGTTTTTGATGGGTCGGAGTGTTGGTGTCGGGTCAAAGTCAAAATCGACATCATAACTTGATTTACGGAGATAATTAATCAATGGGTCGATGCTTTTTTCGATTTTGTGAAGTGGGTTTGGTTTGGATTGTCGAATTTGGGATGGGTTATTGAGGGGTTGGAGTTTTGGTTGGTGTGTGTTGTAGGTCGAAGTCGAACCAGTATCCAAACACGTCACTGATTCAGATCGAGGGTGTGAACACCAAGGAGGAGGTGGCATGGTACCAGGGGAAGAGAATGGCATACATTTACAAGGCGAAGACGAAGAAAAATGGGACGCATTATCGTTGCATTTGGGGGAAGGTGATCAGGCCTCATGGGAACAGTGGTGTCGTTCGTGCTAAGTTCAAGAGTAATCTTCCTCCGAGATCAATGGTATGTACTTCGAGTTATTTTGCATGTGGAATACAATTTGATTCATGTTTTCTTGTGTTTTGATGATCTTGTTGATTATTTGTAGGGAGCAAAGGTTAGGGTGTTCATGTACCCAAGCAGTATCTGAAGGTATTTAACTTGTCACCTGCTTCTAGATTTGATTCCTTATTGGTTTGTAGTCTAGTTTGAACAGTGAGATGGGTTGTCACATGGAGTTGTAATGTGAAGTTGGTTGCACTTTGAGTGCTAGCGCTATGGGAAACATTGGCTCATTATTTGTTATCTTGGTTTTCACGGGGAATGTTCGTGCCTGTTCCTGTAATATGATAGAAGCTTGTGGTTATCTTGGTGCATATGTAATTTGGGATGATGCTAGCTTCAATATGAATTAACAGTTAGCCACTACGCATTGATGAGAAATGCAAAATGTTAGAAGTGTGGTAGCTTTTTTCGGGCTTTGCTGTGTGTCTATGGGTTCCTATGGTTTTATTAGGTATCTGATTCATTCAATAAAAAACTTTAGGTTCGACTTCAGATTGATTTCTAGATCTGCAATTATAGGACTAGCTGTTTGAATAGGTGGATGTTAAGAATAGGAGTTCTTGTCTGCATTAAGTGTATAAGATCATGTCTGTATAAACCTAGTGCATGTTTAGTTAGCTCATTTTGTAATGTCTGTTGTTTGCTATTATGAATGCCATGCATAGCGAGATTTAGCTGTGATGTTTTCCCTTTCAGTTACATATTTAGACATGGGGCTGATTTTTTGGGATTGTTTGGGGTAAATGAACTAACCGAGATAAGAATGACTATAACTAGATATTGCAACTTAATACCTGTTAGTCTATATGCCAAAACCATTTGTTAAAATCATCGCCAGCTTGTGCCTCTGGTAATTTTTGCTCAAGTGGTTTTGGGATATTGTTAGCATAATGACGATTCCTTTCTCTTTTCTCTTTTCTTTTCTTGTGGCTCAGAATTGTCTTATTAAATACATTAGTAATCTTTTAATCAAAGCTTAGCTTATCTATCATACACGTTCTTGTTAGACATTGTGTTCTTGCCTCATGGGTGTGGAACGTGAGATGAATAGAAATCTAGATAGTACTACGATTAAAAAAGTTTTGCTAGCAAGAACTGACTTTGATATGAAAAGTAGCAGGAAAAGTAAAACAGTCAATGCCAATATCAAGTGCATCGTGATCTTCTAAATAGTCTTTGGTGGCCTATGGCATCCAAGCTTCTTTCTAGTGGCTAGACGAGCCCAGGTAAGGCCTCGAAAGATGTGCAGGTTCGTATTGGGCTGGAATCCATAGAATTTGATTGCTTACACAGTATTCGCGAGATATAGATTGTAGGATAAAACTATGATAGACATCTGAAGCCCTAGAGTTATCTCTATTTCAAATATTGTTGCAAAAGTGAATCTGAGGAGAGGAAGTCAAGGCGCTTAGCACACCTACAAGTATGTTTCAGAACTGCCCAACCTTGAGACAGGGCTTACCATGCCAACTAGAGCTTCTTTTAGGATATTGCTGCCAGGTGTGTTCTCCCAGAGCTTCTCTGATACGTTCCGTTGCCGTCAATTCAGCATATTTTTCCAGTGCTTATCATCGTGGATTTTGTTGCTCTGACAGCTCTTTAGTTTTATAAAAAGTCTCTGCTCCGTTTCTGCAAACTGCAACATGAGCAATTTATCAATGGTTGGTTGTTAATTCCAAAAAATAAAAATAAATAAATGGTTAGCTGTCCTATAAAGTGTCCCTTTAAGCTTGACTTGTATTGGATCACATAACACTTTTACGTGCTCTTCCATAGTTCCATTAGAACCAACCAATTTCAATTCTATGAGTAATATCATCTACAAATCAACGATACCCCATACTTATGTAACTTCAGAACCTAGATGCTTCATGCTTGAAGGGCTTTCTTTTAGGAAGAGCTTTTGTTCTCAAAACTACATTGGCATTGTTGCTACCCCTCTACGGTAAATGCATTCCATATACTTCGTCTTTAACTCTACTGTACTTTAAGCCCTAGTTCTTTTCCATATCCTCCATGGACCAGCGAATGTTTGTCTTTCTCCTTACCTACAGGACTCTCGTCTATTAGCTATTAAGATCTCCACCAGTAAAAATCTTCTCCCTGACAAGAATTGATTGCACCACCTAATCGGTCGTTGCCTTTTTTCCTCTCTGTATATATTTGTTGGATGCTTGGGATGTTTGCAGTCACAACATTTATCTTCATTAGCCACTTTGAACTCTGTTTATTGTCATGAGTCTCATGACTATTATGTCGCTGAGCATTCTGCTGAATTGTTGCTAATCAATGTTTCCCTTAATTATTCAGATCATGAGGAATTTGAGGAGGGCTGCTGTCAAATCTGCTTGGAGGTGCCAGAAAACTGTGAATTGTCTATTGCAGTTTGTTGTTGAGTTGAGAACCAAATTATGTTATGTATTGTAGGACAATTTAGACCCTGCTTCTCTTTCATGAATTTGGAGATGATTGAGACGAATGATGGAGATTTTGTTAGATTTGATCAATGATTGTTAATAGTAACTGGATCTGAGGAATGAATGACTACAGGACTTGATGGCCAGTATCTCGTGGTTAACTTTCATACGCTAGGAGTGCTGCACTTCACATAGATATAGCTCGAGGCATTGAAGCAAAGTGAAAAAGGAGGTAGCTAATGTTGGTCTGCACAGGACATTGTTGTCCGTGTCTCACACTCGAACATGAAGTAAAGTGATATTTTCAATCACATTGCTCTAAGATCACATAGGGGGAGAATGACAGTTTCTTTCGTCGTGCCCTTTTCAATTGCAATCTTTCCATGTCGGCGATGGATTGTCAATTGCTATGGTGAAGACTTAAACAAAATTAAACTCACAGGATTGAGTTACGGCCGACCTTCGGCTGGTAAAAACATAGAGTAATACTCCTTTCCTGTTAGATGGGGAGTAATGTCTTGCGCTACCATGACTAGTGTTTCTCATTTTTAACCGTGGATATTTTCAGTAATTACTCGAGTAGTCAAGTTATCCTCGTGAGACTCACGGCATCTTGCAAACCACTTTCTTGAGTGTCTTATTAACATAAGCATCGAAGCGAGACTGTCTTCTATGCTTGAAGAAGAATATATCCATTCTTGAGGTCGGTTCTATATGTGAGACAATCCGTATCATGGAAGCACATTGTGTAGTTCTCCAGCAGACCTGTTTCATCCTTTTGTTCAAACAGAAGCATAGAACTCAATGCAGATCGATACACAGTGAAGTGGACAACATAGAAAGAGGACTGTCATGGTGTTCTGTGCTTGTCTGCCATTTTGCGCTCAACGCGACTGCAACTGTCTGTCCTTATTGTTTTCTTAATAAATTTGTTGACTTGTTTTCAGTTTCGATCATTGCTTGATCTTGGAGAACCACCTAAACCTACATGTTATTAGCGAAGTCTCCAGGCTACCTCTTCTCAACAAATAAACCATCAAGAAATGATAGTGCCAAACATTGTTTCAATATTCGTTTGGAAACCCTCTCATTCATTTGTTGATGTCTATATGTCACAGGTTATTTGATATAATAACAATCCAAATATAAGAATGAGAAGAAAAGTATTTATAGGAAATTGTGCAAATGATTATAATATTTATATCCTTAAAACCATACCTTAATGCAAAGAATATCCAGACAAGACAAACATGCAAGAGTATATATTTGTAATATTTGTCCGCAGGCCAAGTTGACAATAAATGTGGATCCTCGATCCACATAACATGCATTGTTTAATTAGGGCTTGACTTAGACATAAAAACTCCTAACTGTTAGTATCTATTCGTTAGTTATATAAACATAAAACAATTAACAGCGATTGCAAGAAGTATGCGTAGAAAAATCAAAACGATTTTTAATTATCAAATACTCTGTAAATAAAGTGCAAGCCATATATATATAAACGTCAAGTCTTTTAACTTCAGCCATCGGATCCGCATCCTTGAGATAAGAACTATGTATAGCACGAAGCATCACACGTGACATATCATGCATCGCACACATTGTCAACACATACATTTATATATGGACGCGTTGGGATTGATTTTGTGATAGCATAATGACTGTCATTATACTGTAAATCTTATTTTTTATACTGTAAATTGAAAATTTTATATTGTAAGTTTTTTAAATGTATATTATCATATTTCAGTTATAAAATACATTAAAATCTGTCAGTATACATTCATCAATTTACAATATAAAATTTTCAATTTATTATTTAAAAAAAACTTACAATAAAAAATCAAACAAATTGAAAAATCAATCACATATTTTCCTTTATATATTATGTTTGTATCATGTAGTGGATGCTTGCCACCGTTATTGTGAAGTAATCAGCAACTCTTCTTCCAATGTTAAAATCAGTTGAGATCGAGATCATTGGAACTTGTACTTTTCTCATACATGAAGGAAGCAAGCTCACCGTTTTCATTAAACTCGCATGTCAAGTTTTTTCCTTCTTGTTTGAAACATATTTTTAAGTCTAATTCATTCATTGTCAACTTTTAGTATCGTATAATACTGGACAAGAGTTTTTTTTATTGAAAGATAAAACTGGACAAGATTAACCAGACATGCAAAATCTATTATATATATAAATACACAAAATCATTTTGTGAGACGTAAAAAAAGGGACGTCAAAATATGGTAAGATTATGAAGAATCCTACTAGAACTAATACATATATATACAAAACACAAAACAACATTAATAAAAACATATCTATTATATACATAAATACACAAAATCATTTTACGAGAAATATTAGACGTCAAGATATGGGACGTCATCCATCTTTTCAAGTGGTCCTGAATCTTTTCAAATGTTAAGTTTTATTAAAAAAAATATAAGGAATCTTTGATACAAAGATTATTAACAATCCTATTCTTAAAAAAAAAAATTATGAACAATCCTACTATAACTATTATATATATACACATAAAACAACATTAATAAAAACACAACATCACAAAATCAAAATAAAAACATATAAAATATGCAAAATCATAATCAAAATAAAAATATATAATTTAATTAAGATATAGACATATAAAAAGATCATAAACACCGTTACTATTTAACATATAGAAAATAAAATGATCATTATAAAAACCTACGCAATGCGCAGGGTTGTAATCCAGCACTTATAAAAATGCATGTATTACTCGACACTAGGAAAACGACAGTTGCTGTGAGCATTGCGCAATACATAACAGACATACTTGTAGAAGCAGGATTGCTATTGTAGTTAAGCATCGCTCTGGTTTTTTACTAGACTACAGATTATCCGGATTCTAAGTGGTTCGCAGTATGTCGTAGCAACCAATTAGCAATTGCTCCGATCAACCACAATTAGTATTTTATTTTTTATTTTTTATTTGTGTTGGTTACACAAAAAGTCCTAGAACTCATGTCATAACCCTCTGCAATTATTCTCGCTAACTACACACGTCGTAAACTTAGATAAATCATGATATAAAATAATCATAATATGATGATGTGATTTGCACATCCATTGTATAATTTACTCCATCCGTCCTTGGAAAAACATAGCAGATTAATTTTTTATGGATGTCGATGTAAAGTTTGACACATGTATAATAACGATTAAATATAATTTTTTATAAATTTATCGTAAAAATATCTATAATTATATAAATTACGTATGTATCTCAATCTAATATATGTTACGGGACGATTAAATATGATTGATATAAAAACGATATTTATATTTATATATATAAAATAATATATATTATACTTTTTATAATACGAAAGGAATATTTAATTAATAAAAAAAATAAGAGGGAGAGCATAGAATCCATCAAAATTCCCTGTAAACTGCGCCCACTTTTAGATTTCCTTGGGTCCTCGGAAACAGAGACATGGTCTGCCTTTTCCAAGATTCATCTCAAACTTCGTTGTAGAATTTGCCATTTCAACGGTGCCATACTTGATGTCCTCTTTCTCTATGGTTGAGATCCCAACAAGTATCTCATTCTAATTTTTTTTTAGAAAGATACAAACTGAAAGAAAGAAAGTAAAAAGAAAATAAATGAAAATAGTTGAAACTTTCCTTGTGAAAGAAACAATAATTTCAATATTTTTCAAATCTTTAAATTCATTTCCTCATCGTTAAAGGATAAGCACCGATCACAGAGAAGGTTACACCAAAAACTTCACCACATTACATAAGGAATAACAACTTACTGTCTTACACGGTGGAACTTATTAGATATTATGATGTTAAAAATCAACTCTATCAATCTGTATCCACTACACAGTCCAGAGCCGTCACAGATTTGAAAAAATAAATAAAGATATAAGTACGATTATTGAATGAAGGGAACAGAAGGGCGAAAGCATATCGAGTTGCACATGCGAAGGAGTTAGAGGAGATAAAGAAACAAATGAAAAAAAACTTGAAAGAAACATGAGGGAGATGAATGAATTGAAAAGAATGATAGAAGAAATGATGATAAACTTAACTCCTAGTATGAGCTCTAATCCGTTTATCGGATCAGAGACGCAGCCTCTTTCACAACAATAGGCCTCGTCGTTGATCTCGTCTTTACTGGAAGTTTATATTATCCTCTATACCATGTATTCTATACTATGTAACGTCGTAAACTTAGTTATGGTTTGGATTTGAGACATTACAAGTCTTTGTATGCTTGGATATTAGACTCTTCAATGGAATTGTGCTACATTTTGGAATTTGTATTATGCTGTCCGGATGTTTCACAGCACGGTGAGTCGAATTTGTGGTAATTGTTTGTAATAGCAGGGTAAGTATTCTAGAAAGCAGGTTATTTGTCGATTTGAGATACACAAATGACGACTACAAACAGATTTAGCCGTCAAATTTAGAGACCAAAAGTTGAAATTAGTCGTAAAAAATAAAGATCAAATTAAAAAATTAATCGCGAAATTGACGATTAATTTATCATTTAGTCGCGAAAATGACGACTAAAATTATCAGTAGTCGCAAAAGTCAAAGCATTTTGTCATCATAAATTCGCGACTAACATGAAGACTTAGTCGCTAGGTTGGACGACTAAAGTTCTTTTTAGTCGCGAATTTAGCGACTACATTACGATTTTAATCGTCAAATATTTTGCGATTAAATTTATAAAATGGTCGCCATTCTCAGTTAACGAGGAAGCATTTTGAGAAGACGGTTTTTAATCGTTTGTTTAGTCGCGTGTATTGTTTTTTTATAGTGTATAATAGAAGACACATAATTAATATCATGGAATTACTTTTTTTCTATAATTGAAGAACCTCTAGAGATACTTATTTACATACGAACGAGGATAGTATATGTAGTAATTTGTTTGAGCGTCGGACTCTTCAGAGCAATGAGCGATGGTTGATGCAATGCTCTTCTGCATGCAATAAGCACGATTGCATTCTAGTACATGTGTACCTAGAAATGAGTTACATGGATTATTCGATTTCACGAGCTTGCCGCAGTTCCGACATTCAGCATAAGGTAGAAAAAAACTATATCAAAACAAACTGTCAACGATCGATATATACAATCTGGTGTAGTAATGTAACAATTCTCATATGGTCTTTTTAAAACGGTTTAAACAAGTTTCATTGCATACAATTTAAGGATCAGAATCCTAATTTTTTTCTTTAAGTACCCATGTTGTTAATTAGTAAAACAATTCTCATTATATATTGTAACATATTCAAGTTTGTTGTTAATAAAACTCCAATATGTCATTAACATATACCCGTATGTTGTTAATAATACAATTTAAAACAATTCTCATGGTATATTGTAACATATATATACGAGTATGTTATTAGTGAAACTCCATATAGTTGTTATTGCCTTAGAAACACAGCCGGCCTTTTACTTCTATATTACAGAATAGATTTAGAGACATTACTCATGAACTTCATATATATAGCGGTTACGTTTTGTGCTGTAAAAGATAGCCAAGAAACTACGGCAAGAATCAAAAACAGCATTTTTAGTTGTGTTTTTTTTTATCATTTTTGTTTTCTTTTCCCTTTATAATTATTCATAAAACAAGATGATTAAGAAAAAACGTTGAAAAATATGAAAATTTACACTTTTGTTACAACTCATGTCACAAAGATAAATTTTATCAAGTAAAGAGAAAACCACATAATCCCTTATATTGAATGTCGTGGTTAATTTTTTTTTATTAGGTTGATTTATTAAATATCACAAACACAATCCTTTTTATTCCTATTATAAAATAATTTTTTTGTACTTTTCAGCATGATATTGACTGCCTTTTACAATATAAAAAGTTATATATATATAGTTGTTTTTATGCTGTCATTATAATTTTTCATAGTCGCGATACTTGCTAGATTTCTCATGTTCCTATCTAGCATTGACTAGGGCAAAATCAATATATTTTCACTTGTGTCTGCTTTGACTTCCACTATAAACTTTCTCAAGCGTCAGTTTTCAAGTATTTCATTCTCTCATATTATGATTGAATGAAAGCGCAAACATGCTGTCATGGTGGGTGAAAACATGTTGCATGTTTGGTCTCCATGCTTAGTCATGTTTTCACTTTCCTTACTCTTCTTCATCACTTGTTGCTCCTCAAGCAGAGCATTTCCTCTCCAAGGTACTCTTGTTCATCACCTTTGCCTCGTTGCATTCCTATAAGTATATTTCTCTTCGCTATCTTGATATCTTCTATGCGCTTTTCGAACAACTTGTAGATGAGAATCCTCATGGAGAAGAAACTATTGTTGCTTTTGAAGGGAAGGTACATTTCTTGCATGAACTTCTGTCTCAAGTATCATTATGTCTTTTTTTTTTCGAAGTCTTTAATTTTAACCTACGAAATGCAGACTTGTTATCCTGCAAGTAGGCCGATGCAGCGAATCCACAATGTCCTTGAGTCGACTAGGATTAGAAATACATCCACCTGCAACTGATTAATCTAGGACATTGGCGTTTGATATTTTGAGTCGAAATTCTTGATTTTGTATGAGGCATTCAACCTGTTGTACGAGGCATCCATCTATCATGTTTGATTACAAGCTACTTGTTGAGCACTTTTAGCTTTATTATGTTAATTGTCGTCATGATACAGGTTCATGTCCATACAATAAGTCCAACAGTCAACAGTGAAGGTCTACTCGGAGGGAAAATCAGATCCTTAAGAAGAACAATCGTGCTAGATATTGCTTCAAGGATTTCTGCAACCAGCAGCATTCAAGATACATCATCGCTTTCCAATAGCAAGAGATCTGGTAGACGAGGGACAAAGAAGAAGAAACCGGCAGACAAGTCTCCAACTACTAATACGCTGAGGCCGGGGCTTACCAGGGTGCCAAATCATGACATGGATGCCTCGTCCGTTGCTTATGCTGATTACCCTGGCCCTCGACATCACTCTCCCTTGAATAACTGAAACAATGATTTGCATCTCATGAAGTGACAGTTTGTGTTTCTACAACTTCTCCATCAGAAACCTTTACCAGGATATGAGTTTGTTAGAACAGAACTTCATGCATATTTTTTACACATACTATAGTCTGTAGTACTATAACAGCTTCTAGGGTCTGGACCATTATCATGAAGTACATTTTTCTCCTGTATAAAAGGATATATTGCTTAAAATAAGTTAAGAAGGTAGGTATATTGACTTAATAGTGTTGCTGTATAATATGTGCGCGCAAGCTACATAGCTGAAATCTCTTTTGCTTGAATTGGAATCCAGTTTTGTTTAACAGATTTTGAAGGCGGACTAGTATACATTCAGCCTGTTGCCCTGATTGTGTGATTGAAATGTTGCCAAATAAACCAATACAGAAACTCTCAATGACATTGTCACAGCTAATTGGTATTCAGGCACCACCGCGACCAGCCGAGCATCACCATACACAAGCCAGTCACCGTGCAGTCTATCTGCGTCATTGTGGCCACTCTTCCAAGCTCCACTAAGTAGACCCTTTTGGGTGACCAGAAGTCCCACTCATTTGCCTTCGATTAATTATTATGTGCTCTATTCGAGTAGTTCTCAGGATGGACTACACCATTGACCATCTTGTTCCAAGATCTCATAGTTTGGGAGACAAAAGTGTTGGAAATATCAAAATCAAATAGAAATACGAGCAGGAGAAATTGGCCAACCATATATATATAGTCAAGATCAAAGATTAGTAATTATCGCTCGAAAACCGTGTTAACAAAATAATCCAGAATTAGGTCCAGAATTCGTTAGAATTGAGAGACGCTAGTAACTTCTGCTCTCCTTCAAGAACATATGGGCGCTATAAAGCAACAATTTTTGTTTCTGGTTTCCATTTCAAGCATACCCAGATCTCCATAAAACCTCTCCACTCCCTGACTTCTTCGTATACTCAAAATGGAAACTATACTCACTAGAAGTGTAAGGGGAGCAGGAGACTAACGAAACAGAAGATTTTAGAGAATATACAGTAATGTAATAGTGGGTTGGGGATCAGTAAATTGAGCAAGTGAAGCCATGAACATGACAAAACACTATTGCAAGTCTAATAGGGAGGAACAATATCGTTACAGATAACCTCGGAAAATGCTCATGGACTTGGAGGAAGTTTTGTTTCGAATGATGTCTTGTATACAAATGGATGTGCATTGGAGAATAGGGGATGGTGAATTGAAGCCCTCCGTTTCTTATTTGATATAGGTTAACCATGGCCTCGATCTCCCGTCGGTGTATGATGATGCAACTATCCATGACAACAGGGATATAAGGTTCGATTAATTAATATGAGAATTATGTAAAAACGATGAGGACTATTTAAAATTAAAAAATATTGTTTAATCAAAATTTCTCAAAAGATGAGTTTTATTCTATAAAATCTATTCCTATGCATACTATTCATTCTTTCCATGTGATGTGACTTATGCTTCTTTACTTTTCTCTTTTGTTTCTCTAATATTCAAAAATATTTTTTGAAAAAAACAAAACAGAATAAACAGAAAACGATGCACCGCTACATCTATATTCTCATTTAATACTATACAAAATATAATTAAATTACACGATATAAAACATGATTAACGCTATAACAAAAATTGACAAAAAAAAATAAAAAATAAAATCAAACACGACATTTATCTACTAAAGTGCAACTGGTCATGTATCCATGATCAAAACGTTTGCACTTCGGGAGCAATAAACGAAGTCGATCGTTCCCATTTGTAGCCTTGTAGGCATCCGATTCCGACTACACTGCGTTCTCCTTGACAGATGTACCAATCTTTGTTCCACACTCTCGCTCGCTCTCTTTCTCTCCCGTTGATGGCAACCAAACCAAACCCCTCTCGTCTCCATCACCGTGAGTCCTCTCCCTCCCTCCTCATTCCTCTCCATCTCTGTTCAGGCACACGAAACCCTAGATTTCCTCAAACCCTCATTTTTTCGAATTTTCCTTTTTTGTTGTAGTGGCAGATCGCAGTTGGCAGAGCGCAGTGAAGAAGCCTAGAACGATGACAACCAATTGTTCGTCGTCTTCTTTGAAAGACGCTTTCGGCAACTATGCCGAGTACCTCAACGAGCTTGTGAGTGAGCTGAGTTTCTTTTCCGCTGTTTAACGATCACCAATTTTGGGCGTTGAAGTTTGTTTGTGGAGTGGAGCTGATTATGTCCTGTTCGGGTTGCTATCGGCTGGAAAACACATTGACAAAGGTGTGTTTGACGTGATTTATTATGTGTTTGTCTCGTCGAGGAACCGACTCTACCAGAATAAGCTCTATCTTTGGAGTTTGAAGCATGGACAATGCCTTTCGTACCTAATGCTATATAATATGGGGTAGTAAGGATCAGACTAGTATCCTCTGGTCGCTCCACGTCTGTCATGATATTCAATACCGTGTTGAGGAACGAACTTTAGCAAAGGTCTAAACTTGGTATGGATGGCTCATAGATATTTTGTGTTTAAAGTGTTGTATATGAAGAGCTTCCTTGCTTAAATGTACCTTTTAGGCTTTCAAGCATGGTTAATGTACCGACATACATTATGTTCTGTTGTAAGATTTGAAATTTCATGACCTCGAGGTACACATGTGTCCATATTATATTGGGGAATCAACTCTAACAAATGCTTTATTGCGTGTCCGTGTTCACCTCCACGCTCTAAATTTCCTATGTTGAGCACTTAATGGAATTTATAAATTGGTCATAGAGGACTCAGTAGTGCTGTTTTTACCTTTACCATATCCGATAGAGCTTATTTTATGTCTAAAGGAGGTTTACAAATCAGTGGAAGCATCGAAACTGGTACCCTGTGAGCAACAGCATTCCTGTGATAAGTTAGTGGATGACTATAGTGGTTTAGCTCATTGAAGTACGAAGGGCTTTTTGTTCATCGTGCACCCTCATCTGGGTGAACTGTTGCGACAACTTCGTAGAAAAAGTAATAGGGAGGAAACAATGCTATGATCCTATCCTAGCTGTCGTATGCCAATGGGCAACTATTGGAGCCATGCAGTGTTGTAAGGAAGGTCCTTTCGACAGAGGGATTCCTTCTTTTTCCACATAGTTTGCTCATGTTTTTTTTTTCTTTTTTCGTTTTTTTCGTTGTCTTAATCAGTTTGAATTGATTTCTCTTCTATTTGCCTGTAGAATGACAAACGGGAAAGAGTGGTGAAAGCTAGTAGAGATATCACAATGAATAGCAAAAAGGTTATTTTTCAGGTTCATAGGTAATGCATCGCTCATTTATGATGTGTTCAAAGTTCCATCACTATCTTTGCATAGTTTCATTTCTTGGATACTTTTTGAGGTCATTTTTCAGGTTCATAGATAATACAACACTGTTCTATGATATGTTCAACGTGCAATCACTATTTTTGCCTATTCTTATTTCTTGAAGATGTATTTTTGAGGTACATACTATTTTTTCGATGCATCAGTTTTCAGATTCTTAAAGATGTACGATTGGTAATCACAATATATATGTATATTGCATCACAGGTAAGGATCAGTGTTTGCTACTTTGCTTATTAAAACTTGAGCTTATGGTTATATGATGTGAATAATTCACAGATCGGGCTGCTGTTTGTGAATTATCTTCGTGCAATCAAGTCTTTTCCTTGTTTTTACTTTCATCTTTTTATTTTTCTTTATGTATGTATTGATCATTATAATTTTCTTCCAAGGCATTTGATTCTGATTTCAAAATTTTACTACTGCCAGAATCGATAAAAACAACAAAGAGGAGGTTTTAGCCAAGGCCGAAAAGGATCTAGAAGCTGTAAGAAGCCAACATATTTTGCGCTTGGTCAAAGAACTACAAGGAACAGACTTCTGGAAGCTGCGCCGAGCATACTCCCCAGGGGTTAGATCTCTTTTAGATTTCCGTGCACAATAGTCTGCAAGAGAAGAGCTTTAACTCGATTAATGGTCCTCTTTAGGTGCAAGAATATATTGAAGCAGCAACTTTCTGTAAATTCTGCCGAACTGGATCTCTTCTTAATCTCGACGATTTAAATGCTACTCTGTTGCCACTCAGTGATCCATCAGTTGAGCCCATGCAGATAAACATCCTTGACTACCTTTTGGGGGTAATCTTCGAACAACTTGATATTGTTTCTGAAACTATTGTTGCAAAATTAATTGTTAGATTTGTTGTTAAGTTTGAAGTCTAATACTACAAAAGGGGCTCATGTATAAATTCTAAGTATTAACTTTTGATTGCTAAGCATGAGGTACACTATTTACTGCATGCACGTGTATGTTGAGTAACTTTACATGTTATGTTAGATAATGATTATTTAAAGTATATAGGGATGATAAGATTCTCATTGCCTTCTTGCTTATCTCGATGTATTGGTACTCCATTTTTGCTGTACACCAGAATATTGAGGTTTTTTTTCCCTCTTCTAGCTGTTGTTGTGGTTGTATTAGCAATGTTGTGTATGTGATGTTTGTTGCTTTGGGTACTAAAAAAGTTTGTTTTTCCTTGTAGCTTGCTGACTTGACTGGTGAGCTTATGAGATTGGCTATTGGTCGAATATCAGATGGTGAACTTGAGTTTGCTAGGAGGATATGCAGCTTTGTACGCGATATTCATAGAGAGCTGACGCTTGTCGTTCAAGATATGGATGACAGTCATGATATGAAATCGAAAATGGATACCATGCTGCAAAGTGTGATGAAAATAGAAAATGGTATCTCGATTGCTCTATTGCTCTTGAGGGCTGTCAAGTTTTATTTTGAAGATAGCTTGCTAAATCTGGATGAAGATTGGGTAGAAATGTAATATTGGGGAGGTCTAGTCCCAATTGGTGTCGCATTTCTTGAGTAATCTAATGATGTGTTGTTTCTCTACTGCAGCTTGCTTCAGTGTACATGTAAGAGGATCGGAATACATCCCGTTACTAGGGTCAAGTGATCCAAGCTTCTCGTTGATGGGTGTGTCGGATATTGACTTTTGAGGTGATATGATCTTCTTGTACTTCGTTATGTGTTTTGTTTGACCTGCCTAGCATTATTATATAAATCAAACCCTATGTGAAGAAGTCTATGATCTCAACTTTGAGATTGAGATAGTTTCAAAATGCTCACTTAATTCCTCCTTGGTGATACAAGATGCAATTCTATGTTCGCAATATGTTTTATTTCATTTCAAGTAAACACTTTTTTTCTTTGAACACGATTATTGTAGTTTGAATGAAACTTGACATGATTTATGGGGCAAATTGTTTTGTTGGGGGTTGTTCAATATGACTTCTCAAACAGTAAAATCCGAAACGTGTGATTGAGTCATAAAGTAAGTAACCAAGAATTTAGAGTAGGGCTTCTCAAAATAAGTAATCCTTTGCCCTCCCATTGCAGTGTTTGCCACCACAACCTCCCACCGTCATTGGCTGGTGGTGCCACCTCTGGTTGCTCTTCTGCCGCGATTTATTTTCACAATATAATCTCTGTTTCTTTGGAATACATTATTTGAATCTGAAGTTTTCATGTTCTATTTTACAGGTCACGGGGTCTACTCTTTTTTCAGATTTTGACCTCAGACTGATAATAGGATTTGATGTGGTCATGGCTCTTCGTGAACTGAAGCTTGGCGAAGCCTGGGTATGAAAGACATCCGCAACTTATAACTGGGATTTTGTTATGCTGGTAAGTTAGTTCCAGCGCGGAGTTGTCAAAGGAGCTCTCAGCTTTTACATTTCCTGTTTTCCAACTTGGGCATGATCAGTGTAACTTGAGCATCGTCAATATGTTTTGGGGTTTGGATTCCTCTTTACCTCATTTAGGATCCGCTGTATGATTGAATGTTCGTAGTCCTATGCTTGAGAGGATGTTGCATCAGTGGAACTGTTTGTTGATATTGAGGCTGAAAAAGTTGATGTTGTAGTGTCAGACGTGTAGAAGGATGTTGATTTGCACTCTTTTGCACGGAGAAACTCGAGGAACAGTGGTTTTATGCAAATGGAGATGCACAAGGGAAGACACCCGACACCCTCCTAAAAAAATAAAATGATGTGAAACACAGCCAGTTTTTATATCAAGACAGCAATATTCAGTATGTTGAAGGCTATACCCGATGAATATGCACCCAGTGCTCCGAAGCTCGAGCTTGGAAGAATGATATGGCCGCAATAGAGGATAACACGCACAGCCCAAGATCCTCATAGCTTCATAAGCAGGACTTCATAGCAGGGGTTAATAGAAAAATACATATAGGACTACGAAGATAGTATTGTTTAAATCGGGGTTAAGTTCGATTTAACACGATCAATAATTTCAAAATCATTATATAACTTAGATACATATTCCGATAAATTAATTTAATATTATTTATTTGTAGTAAAAATTATCAATAGATCATCTTTTTCAAACTTATTTATCAAAAAATCATCCATAATTAATTTAATTAACTAGTCAGGGTGTAGATATACCGTATACATCAGCCAGCAAAAAAAATGGACTCCACTTGGTGGTCTACTGAAAACATGTGAGCCTAAAGGAGGAGATAAAGCGAAATTTGCCAACCAATCTATAACACAATTTGTCTCTTTGTAGATGTGTATTATCTGTAGTTTCCATTGATGTTCCAAGAACCGTCAACAGCTTAAGAGATGATATTGCGGATGTGCTGACGAAGCTGGTCGTAAAAATAAACGAGATGCAATCAACGAATCTGTTTGGAGGGTGACCCGACCGAGTCCTAGGCCCCATGCACGTTCAAGACCCACTATAATAGCATGAAGTTCAGCCTCCAAGGCAGAGCATGTTCCTAAGTTTATAGCAATTCCCTCAATCTAGCCACCTGCATAATTGTGTATGACAACTCCGCCACCAGCATCAGGAGGCGTCCGTATTTATGGCGACCCAATCTGCATCAGGAGGCGTCCAACAGATAGAAATTTCAGTGTTGCAGTGACCCATGCCATTAGATGTCAAGCATTGTGCACTGATCTCCTTAGCATATTCTTCAACGAATCTTGCCTTATGCTCTGGAATCGGGCTCTCTGGCTCAAAGTAGCAAGGTTCCGCCATTTCCAAAGCCATCAGCAAGTAGTAGCGAAAATGGTCCGCCATTCGACTCCATCTTGAAATTCTGCACCCTCTTGAAGGTTATATGTAAGCCATTTCAGGAAGTCACCTGAATTAAATCAAAGCCAAAACCTCGGCGGGACTAGGGCTATCCACACTCCTTGAGGGCGCGAACAGTCACAAAGCACATGTAAGCAATTCTCCACATCCTTGTCAAAAGGGCATAAAGCGTTGGTAGCAAAACCAAGTCTCATACGCCCTTGCATTGTCATGATTCTATAAAACCCGAGCTTTTTGTATTGTGGATGTTCACCAAATAAGACGAAATCTGAAAGCTAGATCCGGCAGTTCAAAGGAAGAATCAGTAATGACTTTATATGTCCATCCAATATGCATGGTTCCATCAATCGAACCTGGACAAGTCAAGCTATCTTTGAGCTCTAGTTCCTTCCAGACTCGAATGGCCGCAATCCGATCAATAACCTCTTGAGGAAACCGATTAGCAAAGTTCTGCCATTGCCATCCTTCTTGTGCTTTCCAATAGTGCCTAACAGATCGTTCACGCTCCTCATCTGAAATAGGCTCCAAAGCAAGCTCAATGAGGGGTATTTTCATGTCCCATGGATCAAGCCAGAATATGGTCAAGATGCCATCACCAATGGTGTGACTGACAACAAGGCTTACTCATGTTTCGAGCCAGACAAATACCTTTCATGCAGTTCGAAGTCGATCGTATTTTTTCTGGCAGTGAATCTGTGATGCCATACTTCGTACGCATAACCTGAGCCCAAAGCTTATCTTTCTCAGAGTTCAACCTCCATCCAAGCTTAGCCATTGCTGCAAGATTCATTTCTCGAGCACGTCTGAGCCCAAGGCCGCCATGATCCTTGTCTAGGCAGACTGTTTCCCATTTTATAGCATGAATAGTCCTCATATGTTCAGAGCTTCCCCATAAAAAAACTTCGACATTTTCTGTCAATTCCATTGCATACAGATACTGACAATACAGAAGATTGCATTGTATACAAAGGAGTGGTGTTCAAAACTGATTGTATCAATGTCGCCCAACCGGCTAAAGATAAGGGCTTGAACTGCCAACCTGCAAGCCGATGATTAAACTTGTTCAACAGATCAGAAGCTTGATGTTTCCCAGCTCGACTTTGAGTAATTTGTACCCCAAGATACTTGCCAAGATCTCGACTCCATGGTATTTTCATCAGAGCACTTAACTCCAGCGCATACGCATCAGAAATATTATTGGACACCGTGAGCAAGGATTTATTGAAATTCACACGTTGTCCTGACACCAAACAAAACTCATCAATACAAGATTTCATCAAGTCAAGTTGTACTGAATCAGCTTCTCCTAACAAAACCAAATCATCTGCAAATAATAAACATTTGATTTTGATTTGATTTTGGTGACTGATTAATAAAAAAGATCCTATATGATTTATTGATTAATAAGTTCTAAAAAAATTGACCTATTGGTAATTCGTTGTGGGATCAGTATTCTAGTTATTCTCTCCCGAATTAAATGAAACAGTTGGACTTTGTACCTATTTTATGTGTGTTGATTTTGATATAAAAATAATGCTTTTTGGATGATACTGAGTTTATTTTAACAGTTGAGAGAGGAGTTAGTGACGTTATTATAACGATTTGATATTTTTAAGTATTAAAAGATTATCAAATTAGATGAGTATATTATATATATTTTGGGATGATGTAAATAAAAAAAGTTACAAATAATATAGGACAAAGTAAATACTTATTAAATTCCAGATACATATAAATTTGTTATGTCGAATCAATATCAATAAAACTGAATTTGTATTTTGTATTTTCTCCATCTCATATTATATTATATGTAATTCTTTCAATCAATGTCGTCTCATATTATGTCACTTACGTTAGATTGAAATACATAACTTAAATTATAATTAATATTTCTCGATAATTTTCCAAAAAATAACATATGAAATATATAATTTAAATTATTATTAATATTTTATGATAAATAATCTTTATTTTCTTAATAAATATATTTTTTAAACTATTATTTTTAATTCGGATGAGATAGTAATCCTTTGCCCGTTAACTCTTAATAATATGGAATGGATTATTTCCAGTTTTTCCCACAAATACTTGACGAAAGAAACGGTCGTCTCCCGAGTCTCCTCTCTTCTCGTCTCCTCGCCTCTCACGCCGAAGTTGCACTCCTCGGCAACACGATCGTCACCAGTGACGTCAACACACCGATTCGATATCTTTCACCTCTTCCCCTTCCAATTCCAAAACCGTTTTTCGTGTTTTCCCTTTGTTTGCATGCTCGATTTTGGTGGGCACAGCTCCAATCGTCTCCCAGGTGATTCATTCGAACCTTATCGATCATGATAATTTTTCGAAATTGTTTTTATTCTGTAATTGTTGATTTCATGGTTTTGTGTTGTGATTTGGGAGTGCGGATTCGGATCGAATTTGGGGAGTGATTGATGTGTGTTATACTTTCTAGGGTTTAGTGAAATTTGGGGATGTGGCGGTGGGGGTCTCGAGGTTGTATTGGTGGTTTGGGGTTTTGAATGGATGCACGATGTTTGGTCCGCGGAACCCTACTTTTGCGATGTGGAGGTCAAGTTGATGGACTTGATCATTTGTTGCATGGGTGGTCCATGATTCATCATACCATCCCGCTTGGAATGAGGCAACACTCTTTCAACCCTAGGTTTAGATGTCCAGTTAGAAATTGCTTTTACTATTGAAATTTCAGGAATTGGTTGTGTTTGATTACATTCTTGTCGAGGCATGGGTTCGATAATATCCGCTTTATTTGGTTCAACGTGCTTAAGATTTGAGCTTTCGGTGGGGGAGAGATGATGCTTATCGGTGTATATGGTTGGATTGAAGCAAAGTTATGAGCAACCTTATGGAGGTCAAATTAGAGAAGAATTCCAAAACAGGATTCCCAATGGCTCGTGGTGTTGTCATGTATTTAGATGTTTATTTGAGTTGTGTTTCGTCATAAAAGCAAAGGCAAATACAACAACCTAGATAATTTCGTGAAGTGAAGAGTTCAGCTGGAACGAGGTGCACACAATCTTATCCCCAATGTAATACAAATGGAATGTTTTCTGATGTTCACGGAAAATTGAACTTCTAGCCACATGGTACATCCTTCCATATCAAAAACAACAAGAGCAATTTGAAGTTTGTTTGACGCGTGTTTCATTATAAAATCTAATGCAAAGATAACAACCAAGATAATTTTTTGACGTGCATGGTCTGGGTAGAGCGTCATGTGTGCAATCTTACACTCTTGCTCCTATTGTAATATATTGAAATTTTTTCCTTTCTTGATGTCCTTGGTGAGTATTGAACTTGTAGCCACATGGTTGAGGGAAAGGTTTGATCACGCCACTTGGTTATTTACGTTGAAAGAAATTGAACCTTAAAATTTGTATTGGGTAGTTTCATTGACACAATCGGTCCGGTTATGATATAGTCAATTGGGTTATTTAGCATAGTAAGGTTATCTACATTTCATTAGGGTGTTTTGCAGTTTGTAATGCACAGTTTGTATTTTTATCTATCCAATTAATAGGGTTTTTTTTCATACGCTAAGGTTATTCACAGAATCACACATTTATCCGGGTTTTTAAAAGTTGCTCCAATTGTTTTATTTATTCATCCCGTTGTGTTATCTATACATTCAGTATAACTATTCACACGTTCATTTGGGTCTATAATATGTTCCTTATGTTATTTATACATTTACTTATGTATCAGTAGAACAGTTACTTGCACTTTCAGTAGGATTTTGTCTATTTTGCAATTTCAATTTCGCCAAAACAAATGTAGATGATTGCGACATTAGTCTTGTTTTCTAGGGAAAATCAAGATGAGCATATCTTACTCTTGGTTCAGATCAATCGGCAACAAATAAGATAGGGCTGCCATAATTGTGCAATATAGGAGGTATCTTTTTGTCTATGGGTACAAAATAGGGAAGGGAAATTAGAATTGCTCATAAATGTTTTTTTTCCAAAATGATGTGTAATAGTCCATAGTGTTGATCATGTTTGTTGGATGGTTACTTTTTTGTTTGGCAGAAGTTGGTGATGTTTTACTGGCACGGAGTTGCAATGCATGGGCAATCTGTTGAAATTTAACCTCTCCTTATATTATTTGGTAATGTTCGTTTTTTGCTATTCAAGTTTGATGGTTTGAAAAGCCTTTTTCTGAATTTTCTCTATTGAGTTGGAAACTTTTGTGCCATTGTCTGAGGATTTTTTGTTTTCTATCGAGGTAAAAAGGGTGTTACAGTTCGCATGACTGATTCCACATGCTTTTTTTGCTCACTTCTAAGTTCCAACAGCCAGCTTGTCACAATCTGTTCTGTATATTGATGGGGCTTTGTTATTATTTTTGTTAGCTTCGATATTTGTTATTTCTGCATACAGATCACCAGTCTTTTTTCTCGTGTTCCGTCTTGTGTTTCTGTGGCATTTGATGATGTTGCCTTGAGAATTCTCATATTTGTTCATTTTTCTATTGCAGCCCAATGAGATCTACCCGAAAATCCTTTTCGAAGTCAAAACTAGTTTTTGGGAAGAAAATCCTTAAAGAGTGTACAACGAGTGGAAACGTGAACCGTGTTCTTTCTCAATCTAAACCCCTTACAGGGAAAAGAACTCTCAGAGGATGTGCGAAAAGTCTCAGTATTAATGATGTTGTCCTCATTGATGTTGACAGCGATGATTTTCATGATGTTATCGTTGTCGACTTGCCAGAATCATTGCTTGAAAAGCTTGGAGAGCGTTCAACATCCAAGGTAATCAGTATTGACGATGATGATGAAGAAGGTCGTACTGATAGAACACCGGATGAGGATGCCAATCCCACTTCAAGGGACAGCTACCCAGCATCCACTTCTTCCCCTGTTAATCTTTCCAAGTTCAAACGAACTTATTCTAGCAAAGTTGGCACAAATCGCTATGGCTTGGGACCGGATTCCGAGAATGATTCATCTGATAGTGACTGCTCTGATTGTGAGCTGATGGAGGGTACTTCTGGAAAGCTTCGTGAACAGTGGGAACAGGCTTTTCAGAGAAAGAACGAGAAACATAAAATTTGGTCCGGGTCAGAGGTCCATGCTGATTCGCCTGCTTCAAATAATTCTCATCAGCACCATCATGGAGAAGAAAGCAGAGAGAAAGTGCAAGCTGAGGATCTTGGTCCGTCTAGCTCTGCACATCCATGGTACGAGGATGATACATCTTCGCCCTGCACTGCAGATGGAAACGATGCATCGGGTCGAACTGTCCTCAATCCACCAGTGGGCAAAACTCAAGGAGGTGCTACTGGTGAGGTGACAGAATCAGACTTTGTGAAGAATCATTCGTCTCACGACACTGGGTACAGTTTCTTTAAACAATTCGGCGATGGCCATCATCCTTTCTGCAATGAAGAGCATTCCGTTCCGGAGGCTAACATGCCATCCGCCTTTGAAATGCATGACAACCAGGCCAATGAGGGGAAACCATTGTCGTGTGATAAGGAGCAAGACATTCTGGTCGAGCCTTGCCTGTTTAACCATCAGCCCAATATCAAGGACAATTTTGTCTTCCGCTCTCCCGATCGTACTGATGAGGAACCTAATTTCAAGCACAAGCTTCAGACTGGGGATGCTGATCCTAGTAGGACACTTACCCTTGATTCTGATACAGAATTCAGACCCTCTTTTGCGCACAGTGAATGTTGTCTCGATAAGAAAACTGGTTGCAAAGAGCAAAGACTATCTGAAGAACCCTCCTCTTCCAACCCTAAATCAGAAGATGAAGGGGGAAAGGTTGTTGATGAAGGTCAGA
>JAOVYX010015733.1:0-26837 GCA_035668315.1 Drosera spatulata | reverse complement strand
CCCAATATGACGTTACGTATTCGTTATATCGTCCGTATTCTTAAATAGCGTTATATATATATTTGTATATTTAATATCAAAATTTCGGGCTATTACATATAGAGATCCTATTAATCCTTTGGTCTCATGAAAATGTTTTTGCGTAATAATTATATTATTTATTATGTATTTGATGTATTATTATTTATTTTTGTTAAATAATATGGTATGAATTTTATTTTAATCGGGATATAATATGTAATTAAAATTATCTTTATCGTTTTATAATAATTTTATAAAAAGAATTATTGTTTTCTCGTTCCGTGAATTATTTGTTACCCGACCAACTTTTTTGTTTATGTGGCCAAACGATGTATTTTTCACAAAACTGAGGGAGTATTTGTGTTCATTTATTTTTAGTTTTATTGTTTCTTCACATAATCCGTAAATTATTTGTTTTTCATATATGTATCATAGAATTTGTTACTTTGCTTGCTTTATCAGTTAGAGTAAATGGCAATATCTCACTTATTCTCTCCGTCCCAAAAAGATTGTATTTATTGTACACATAAGTCAAAAAAATGATGACATTATAAATGATACGCACACAAACAAACGATGTTAAACATTAAATAGTATGTTACGAATTATAATCCCGGGATAAAATATCATTCGTATCATATCATATATTAATAAAAAGAATTAACGAATCAAAATACATAAAGAATAATACAATTATTGTGCAATATTGCAACTAATATAAGACAGATAAAGTAAATGACATTAACTCATCGTACTGTTTGTTTTGTGTTATAACGGAAATGCTATTAGCTTAAAAAAGTTGATTCTTTATATCAAACTTTCAATTACATTACCCCCACATAACTTGGGTGTAGTTTTGCGCTGTACACAACATGTCACATGATACATGACACTGGTAGCAAAGGTCCAACCTCATGTTTCCACCGATTCTACATTAAATGTCGTATATTAACAAGCCAGCCATCAACATTAGAAGGATAAAATTAAAAGAAACTTTGGTTTTGGACCACCCTGTTTATCTTAAGTTGCCCCTACACATCAAGGACAAGGAAAGGACATTGAAGCTGTACCAGCACAACAAAGCAAAATATTGATGGTTATTGGTTCCCTTTATGTGTTTCTCAACTTGCAGCAAAGCAATTGGTGGAGCTCTTTCGTCGTCTTAATTCTGATAAATATAACAATAATTTGGTTTTGATTTTCTGTTGATTGCTTGTATCATGGATTTCTAATGTTGGTATATGTATCATAAGTTTCGCAAATGCTTGGCAGTTCCCGATAACGACTCGACTCGACTCACATGTTATGAGTGGGAGCTGTCCAACAAGACTCGTGTCATCGTTTTCATAGGAACAGATTCATGTGGATGAAGCTGGTTTAAGTTTCTTTTCTCAGCTTCTCATCTGATTGCCTAACTGCATTGCCATACAAATTGGTTTGATCCGCGTCCGTTTGGTAGCTGCGACGATCTATAGGATTAATATCGTCGTTAGGAACCCAAACTAGTTAATCATACCAAGGTTAAGGAATTTACAGGTTCTTTACCTTATCTCGTGAAAGTATTCGAGAAGCAATTTTTGTCTGGGTAGAATCTTCTACGGATATGTTGCAGTCCTTCTTTCCGATACTGTAATGGCTAATCATCACGAGATGGTTCGGCTCAATGCTGTGACTTGTGAGTATTGCTATGATATAAGTACTTTACAAGAAAATTGCTATGAACGCGCTCACTTCTGTGATTGCTCCGTATAAGAACATTATGAATGTACTGTCTCAAATGAACATATATATATGCATACATCAGCTTACCGAGAGGAAGAGGGTTTGAATGGAAGCTCCACGAGTGACTGTCGCTAGCACTTCTCGTCTCAACAATCTATAGCATCAAGAGAGAGAGTATTAGCCCTGTGAAAACAATGCGGAACAATAACCAGTGGGGACAAGCTTTTCGCCGGCACCACTTGTTCTTGGCTAGAACACCCACCCGATGTGGCGTTCCCTGACTCCTCTAGCAGAAACCGCTGCCTGTGTGCCCTTTGACCGATCATCACCCGAGCCGGAGTCAACATCGACAACTTCAGCTTGAGTTCGAGCTGATCCCTGAACTCTTTCATCTGCATTTTGTACTTGACCTTCAGCCATTTTGAGTCCTTCCTCATTCCGTTCTCTTGATCATCACAGAAGCTGCTGCCACGGGAGTTATACGGTGCACGTGGGCTATCATGATCGCCTACACTGTCCGTCTCATCGTCCAATGGACCAAATGATTCATGATCTCCATCAAATCTGTTGCTTCCAAATAAACTATGCGCATCATGGTCAGCACTGATATCAGCATGAATTCCACTGCATAGACTACTTGAGGTTGCAGGGGCGCCTTCTGTCAAAGACTGCTCACTTGGCTCAACCTGATGATTAATCTCTTCAAAGCGTCCACTGATGCCAACGTCCCCTTGCCTTGATGTGCAGTCCAGACTGCGGGGATCCTGAGATGCGAGATGGTCTAATGTGACGAGATATCTCTTGGATGCACTGTTTTCTTTAGACGCCAGATTCTTATTTTCAGAAACATTTTCTGCACTCGGTCCTTTCCAATTCGGTACCAAAGAAATGATCTCCCCATCAATCATCTCGGCTATTCTGGTCACGTCTTGGTCAGTGATATCAAGTTCGTCCACCATTTCTGCAGCAATGCTTGGAGTTGTATCGGTCTCAATGTCAAAAGGGAAGTAGATGTTTCTTACACGACCTGCAATATCAGACACAAACAAGCTTTTACGTTCCACTGCTAACTTATCTTTGATGATTTACCAAGGAGAACGTACTTATCAATAGCCAATAAACACTGCAGACCATCTAAACATGTGCCACAAAACAGTCAACTGACATACCTAGCATGATGAGAATCGAGCTAAGATTACCTTCTTTATCAGCCATCCTGAGCCTGAGGAAGATATCACCATTTCCTTTTCTCTTCCCTTTGATGTCAATGTCAACATTCGCCAAATAGTCATCCTTGGCTGAGGTGAAAAGATTGCGCTCTTTAGGCCCAAAATCTGGTATTTCATAGTCTAAATCATGGTCAAGTTCAAAGCCGTAATGGTTCGAGCACCCATCGGTCAAGGAGCTAGAGCTATGAGTTGCATCATATAATGGCACATCTGCAAAGGGAAATATTTCGTGCAGATCGCTCTCGTAGGTCACTGGACAGAGGTCAGAGTCCAGATCATCAATGTCGAGAAACGGATCCTTCAAAAGCTTTCTAGCAGGCAATCTACATGATACGCACCTCAGGATCCTTCACTTTGTATAGAGAAAGTGGTTTCTTCCCCTGAATATGAGAATCATGTTAGTTGCTATGAGGCCAAGAACGGGCAGAACAGTCCAGGAAGGCGCCCAGGGTTCTGCGGCTCTTACAGAGGTGACTTTCTTGTAGATTTGAGCTGGATTGGTGCATTCGCTATATGGATATTCCAAAGTCACCATTTCCAGAACACACAGCCCAAATGAGTATATATCGACTAATTCATTGCATTCTTCGGCATAAACTTCTGGAGCCATGAATTCTGGAGTACCTGGTAGGAGTCACAGAACAAAAGGGATCAATTCCTGTTGGTAAATATATGCAAGATTCACAAAACGATATGTGGTAAAATAAGTTGATAATCGAAGGAATTCGAGCTCACCTACACAGTGTGCGGCATAAGATTTCTTTAGGATCGCAGCAAGGCCAAGATCGCCTACCTTGACTTCACCTTGATTTCCATTGATGAATATGTTGTCGCACTTGAGGTCTCGGTGTATCACCGGAGGCTCTAGGCCATGCAGATAGAGAAGCCCATCCAAGATCTGCCTACACCAATGTTTGACTGCTCTAATGTTAACTTTCTTGTGTTTTAGCCTATACCTACCATACAGAAGACAGAAATCATAACACAATTACATTAAAAAAATCGAAGCATTCACAAAATAACAGAACCGAGAAAACGAGAAGATCATGATATGATCAAACTAGCATGAAGATCGATCCACGAGATCACTCACTGCCTCAGGGTGCCAGACGTGAACATCTCCGTGACAAAATTGATGTTCCGGTTCGCTGTATCGACCCAAGAACTATAGAACTTCATGATATTCTTGTGTTTCGATGTCTTGAGCAAACGAACTTCATTGTATAGTCTCTCAAGATCTTGAGGGCTTTGCAGGAATTCAGTCAGCTTCACCTTGTTCCAAGCTACTTCTATTCCTTCATACTCATCAAAGGCTCTATACCTACACCAATCAACCAACAAAACAATCGCTTAATCGCATCGAAAATCGCTTCCAGGTTCAGAAATCAAACATATCAGGTTCCAAAAATCATCAAATTTGAAATGTGCCCATTATCATGAACCCCAAAAAGCTGTGATCTTTATAGGAACTATGAACTGGGCAGTCTAAGAAAGATCTGATATGATGTGCTTACACTGCCTTTGATGACCCTTTGCCAAGAACATCATTATACTGCATAGAACAACCAAACATACATATTCACAATCATCTTATATGAAACGAGGAGGCATTGAATTGAATGCAAAATATGAAAAGATCAAGGTAAATTGTCAAATACATACTCTCCCATATCTCCCAGTTGGATCAACCTCAACATAATCAGATTCATCTGATAATTCATTTTCCAACACACCATTCATGCTTTTGAACCAACCTCAAAGTATATATAATCACTTTGAGCAAATAACCAAATTGGACAAGGGTTGAATGCTGAAATCAACTCAAGAAAAATATCAACAAGATTGCAACAATGGGCAAAACAAATCTGACCTTTTAGCTACTTGTTCAGAAAAAAATAACCGAAAAAAAACTGAGTTTTGTGAATGAGATTGGAGAAGAAAAGGGTATTTCTTGAAAGGACAAGACCAAGTACCGTACAAGTTGAACTACAAAGAGTAATGCTTTTTGTTTGAGTGGTGACGGCTGAAAGAAAGACATTCATTCATTCGTATTCTTTCATTTTCATCCATTTTTTTGTGAGTTGTGAGCATTTTGGACTCAATGAGTCACTCTCTCCTCTCTCCCTTTCCATTTTTGACCCTACTGGAGGGGGGGTAAGCTAGCTGATGGGGGTGACCAATCGGGTTGGCTTGGCTTTCCTTCATCATAGTCCATCTATTTGTGGCTACGAGACCAGACTTAATTCTGTCATTATATTAATAAGAATACAAGAAGGCTATGTTTTTACGGAATGAGAAATTTGTGATCAATGGAAGAATTATTTATTATTGAATTAATTATTTTTGATATATGATTAAAATGATAAATTTTAAAAAAATAATGTATATGAACTGGAAAAAGAGGTTATATTAATTAAACTTTCTCTCACATGTCTGATTCTAATTTGTTTATTTAAATTTCAAATTTTTTGGTTATTTATAAACTTATGAGAAAAACACTATGAATATTGACTGTAAAATAACAGGCCCCGAGTGTCCCTGAACTGATCACGAGGAGAAAAGGGGACATTTTTGTGTGACATGTTATGTGCATCACTCTCTTCACAGGCTCGACACAGCTAAGCCAGACACGGAGGAGCCCCGAAAAATTTTGATTGATTAAAGGGGCACATGGACACATAGACATGTCACTGTTTTTGGACTTGGCGATGGAAATATTGAACTTCACATTTTGCAACATTCGGATCATTTATGTTTCTGTTAAGTTGCATCTGTCTAGCTAAGCGACCAGCGTTGAGAAACTATTCCGAGCCCGAGCATGACTCAACCACAACGATTCCGTAGAAAATTGTGAAAAATGTTATATGACTCAGAGAGATTTTCTCTCATCAGATTAATGTTTTGAGCTTGAATTACAGCTTCTAATTGGACGTACATGCCATTTTAACAATCCTAGAACTTTCCTATCATTGATCCTTTTCCTATCATCTTCTTTTCCTCCCTGAGTTGGTCCCTTCAAAGACAGATATGGAGAAAGGCTTAGGCCGGTGTAAAGCAGCAAGCTAATCCTTTGAACTTAATCTAACTTTAAGTAGTTTTAATCGTGTGATGATGTTCCATCGTCTTAAAAGGCGAAAACTGTACATTTGACCAAACATTATACTACTAGAAATGCTGTAACATTATCTCCTACACAAATGGGGTTGACAAGATCACGATTTATAGCGATGTAACGATCATGGGTTTAGACAGCTTTTTAGAAACCAGTAGCATCAAAATTTGGTAGTTACCTTACAGTCACCTGTTCTATACTTAAAAGATAAACCTAAACTATTATCATAAATGTAGTATACTGTATAGGTTGTTTATTAACTTACTACTAGTACAACTGTATTGTACTCGTTATCTACTTATCTATAAGGTATAAGCTATAAGGGGTCGACGAAACGAGTCTTTCTGTTCATCCTATATGACAGGGAGCGTCCATGTATCGAAGTATATCAACTGTGATATATGTGCATATGATTTCTCCATAGAGTTAAGTATCTTCTACGTATGCTTCATTTGCTAGTTGGTCTTGGTTTTCTTTCATGATCTAACTTCATGTTCTTGATCTGAATTATGAGCATGCCCTTCAATATCGTTGTCCCAACTTTTAGAGGTATTAGAGAGGTTGACGATTAGATAATCATAACGTCATGACATTGGATAAGTTCATGGTAGGCAACGGTATAATGTGCGATGGTTTCTATAGTCCAAGTTAAACTAGTCCGCTGTAACAACCACTAAATGTGATGATTCCAAAGGTTATTGCTTCGACCTGTATTGGATCGTTACCTGAGCACTCACATTAAATTATGTAAAATAGAGATTTTGTAAAAGAAAAAATATTAGAGTGATAATGTGATTAAAAAAATTGAAAAATATTTAAAAGGTGTGTTGAAATATGTATTAAATTATAAAAATTATAGAATGAGATAAAAAAATTCGATAAAATTATCATATTATTATAACATTTTTTATTTTTATAGTTCAATTTATCGTATCATTTTGTATCATGAAAAGGAAAAAATATAGAGATTTTGATACAACATGATAGCAAATGATCTTAATGTTGTGCATTCTCCGTCCCACATAGTTTGCATCGTTTTATCATTTATGGATGTTATAAAATTATTTGCAATATTTTTATTTTGAGAATGTTATGTGTGTTTAGGAATTAAAGAAACTGATGATATTAATGAATTTAGGATTGAAAATTAAAATTAAAAAATTTTAAATTTATGTGTCAAAAATAAATATGGTAAATTATTCGGCAGGAGGGAATAAGTGTATGCACTGCTACAATTTAAGCCTAATCCGCCTAATTTGTTTTCTGCCGCCTTAAACCCATCAGCCCTTGTATTGATTTCTGTATTTTGGGCCGGCCCAAAAACAATGATTGTATTGATTGCTTTGTGATGTCAGAGACCTTACAAGCCCAATAGCTCGAGGCCTATCATTTCAGAGTTGACAGGTTACTAAAAAATGCATTTATTTTATGATATTTTATTTTTATATTTTTGTGAATGGATAAAAGAAATTATCAATTGATTGAAAAAAGAAAAGATAATCTGATATAAATTGGGATAGGTTGAATTTTTTGACATTTCAAAATTATTTAAAATGAAAGTATTATAATTTATGTGGAACGTTCAGTTTTAATAATGTGTCGTAATTTATTTGGTACGAAGAGAATACATAATATTGTCTATATTATGAAAGGAAGATATTCCTTCCGTTTCAAAATATAGAAAACGGTTTATATGTGGATTTATGTATGTGTTGAATTTGTGTGAAATTTATTAAAGAATAAATATTTTTTTGATGATGATATGATTTACTGTAACACTTATGAAAAATGATAATGGGTATATTATAACAAATGATGATTATTTTAATATTTTTTATATAAAAAGATTATAATTTATGATATTTTATATATTTTTTAAGATGATCTTAATAAATAAATTATTTATATCATGAATTAGAGGGAGAAGTAGATATCTTTATCATGGAAAGAGTAACTATACTCTTTTCTGGTCGGCTTGGTCCTCGTATCTTTTATCCGTGTGGGCCCCCCCATTACTCGTCTTAGCGTCTCCCTCAACTCAACCCCACATCATCGAAAACGACACAAAGGATAAACGACTATCATCGCTGAGTCACCCACCCCCCAACCACCACCCTCATCGTCATCATCTTCTCTTTTCCTTTCTCGTATCCCTTTTATTGGAGCCTTAAAAACGTCTCCCCTCTCGTCTTCTATTCTTGTTCTACCTTCATTGCCACTTTACCTCCATTTTTCATTTCGCACTCCGCATTCCGTTACAATTGTTGCACAATTGGTAGCCATGGATTGTTATGCCAAATTCACCGCTCGAGGCGGAGACTCTCCGTTCGATTGCATAATGTTTGGTAGGTTGACATCATCGAAATGCTTATAATTGAAATTTCTGACCTGAGTTACGACTTTTGATAGAATTGGTTTCTCGGATAATTAGTGATAATTGAATTTCGGGTGATGGAGTGCAGATTTGGACGACACGTTGTATCCCTTCAGCGCCGGGATTTCGACGGCCTGCAAAAGGAACATTGAAGGTTGGATCTCTTTCATTTCATATTTTTTACCGATCATGATTTTTGTGCATCGTTTCTCATGTTTTTGCTAATGTGTGTCATTTTGGTACAGATTTTCTGGTTGAGAGATGTGGATTTCCGCAGAGCGAAGCTTCGCGTCTTCGAGTCGAGCTCTTCAAGACGCACGGCAGCACCTTGGCTGGCCTCCGGGTAATCATCTTTCATCCAATGCTCCGGTTCGGCAAACCATGCAAGAAACTTTAAGTGTCATTTAACTAGTGATCACAAGTCTAACACGATCGCAATTCAAGAGCTGTGGTAAGTATCTGATAAGAAAATATTATTGAGAACACGTGTGAGTTGGTTTCCACACTGAAAAGCGGTGATAGCTGTTGTAGTATAGTATATGCGTATCAATCCACAAGGCACAGTCCAAATTGGTCTCAAATGCCATCAAATTCTAACACAAAACTCATAGTGAATATCATCAAATTCTACTGGCGTGTATCAATGCTAATAGGTTCTTTGTGTCTTTGGTTGATTTTGTAGGCATTAGGGTACGACATTGGCGCTGATGAATACCACAGGTCAGTATAGCCTTAACTCTGTATCTCAGTCACGAATCACTTGTCATTTCTCCTTTCTAGACCGATATCTTACTCACATCATCGTTCCGTTTCTTGATTCATTTCAGCTTTGTGCACGGGAGGCTTCCATACGAACGGATCAAGCCGGATCCTCAGCTTAGAAGCCTCTTGCTGAGCATCACGCAAAGGAAAATCGTACGTAAATTAAACAATACAATATCACATCATAATTGAAACAAGTGCTGAATCAGAAACAAACTCGTCTTGTTTCGGTGCAGATATTTACGAATTCTGATCGAGTTCACGCGAGCAAGGCGCTGAAGAGGCTAGGAATAGAAGACTGTTTTGATCAGATAATATGTTTCGAGACACTAAACCCTAACCTCTCGATGGCTACTCGACCTGAAGAGATACCAATCGTCTTGAAACCGTCCAAGGAGGCCATTAGGATCGCCATTAGCGTGGCTGCTGTGAATCCACACCGAACGGTAATGCCTTAACATAAATCAGTTTATTCGTTATACCTCTTGTGGTTGCCAAGAGTGAGTTGTTGCTAATGAAATTGTTATTCCTGGTGCAGTTGTTTTTGGATGACAGTTTACGCAATGTTGTTGCGGGTAAAGCATTGGGGCTGCGCACGGCCTTGGTAAGTTAAAAGAAAATTTTCCTCCTTCGAGTATTGCGTGACCTAACTAACTAGAACGTACATAAAACCAGTTATATTATAGTCACAAGAAATAAGACAGATATCACGATAAAAAACTTCAGTATGTGTGAGATTATTTAAGAAATCCATAGTACCGCTTGTTAAAATTTTGTGTTTACGAATGTAGGTGGGCACGACGATGAAGAGCTCTGAAGCGGATTATACACTGGATAACATAGACAATCTAGCCAAGGTGATACTGGAGATATGGGTGATCGGTGGATCATCATCCAAGGCTAAAGAGCAAAAGATGAAGCGTACAAGAAGCGAGATCGATATGCTTGTTAGCCCGACAACGGTTGTGGCCTAATAGTTTGATGACTGAAATGTAAATCAGAAACAGAGCAAGGCAGGCTCCAATCTGTGTTCATAACTCAACTCTGGAGCACAGTTCCTGGAAAACTCTATTCACAATGTAAATGTTGTGATTGTAACTTGTAACCTACTACAATGTGATGGCAGGACGTGTTTTACATGACGCAAATGTTGTCTGTATGTGAAATGCTTGTCCAACAAACATATCGTATCAACAACTCAGACTCCATGTAAATTAATCACTGTGAATTGGATTATTTTTCAATTTAAATGAGTCTCAATGGATTGTTCACATATAAATGTCTATTGATATAAAAGATCGTACATCGCATGACACTCATTCAATATTTTAATCGTCATGACAAGAAAAAAACTATGTATATTTCGTATTCTATTGATGATGGGATTTACTGAGTTTGTCGTCGTCATTATTGATATGAAAGATCGTACATGACATGACAATCATTTAAATCTATATCTAAATTAATTCGAATAAAGAAAATATGATGATATTGTTGTTATAATTTGATAAAAAATGAAAATTTAAAAATTTAAAAAATAAAAATAATTTAAGAAAATTAAATTATTCTTCACGGTCGTAATATTATTAACAAAATTCTTTTTTCTAATTAATTTTCGTTTTCACTGAAACACAATGTGTGGATTCGACATTTTCCCATCGACATTCCATTATGGCATTATGTGCAAATATTAGGGCGATCGGAGAAAACCTTTCCGATTGTCGTGAGTCTAGACACCAATGGGATCAATGGAAACCCTACGGCGGCGGCCGGCGAGGACCCCCGTGGTGGCGACTGCCGTCTCCGGCTTCCGACCGCCGTTGAGCGGTGGCCGGCGGCACGATGCTAGACGTCGTCGATGGCTCAGTCGTTGGCTTCGTCGCGGTCTTAATCTAGATCGACTTCTCACATCTCCGCCATGAATAATCCTGATTTCACTGTCTTTTTATATGATTGATGCTATTTCATTGTCGTTTACTTTCCACTGTCAATATTACACAAATGACATAATAATCGTGTTGTTTCCGGCTATTGTTTTGCGTGTTGAGGTGTGGATTTCGTGTGTTATTGATAGTATACATCATTTAGTACAAGGGTGGAGTGTGTATATCGCGTCTAAACCTGGTTCTGTTTTGTCTGATGAGATCCAATAGTTGAGTTTAACAAATAGTACTATTTAGTTTGTTTGATCTTGTTAATTGATAGGATTATTTGGATTGATGTTGTTGTGTTGATTATCAAAATTTGATAAACTTATGAGAATTTATTTAACATTGGTGAACAGTCCATTGTCTGAAATAGGGGTAAGACTCAGTCCTCATATCCTCTCCATGATGGAAACACCTGGGTTTGTGATGCTTGTGCTAAATATTGTTTGCAATTTTCTTTAGGTTTGATTCATGCCATTTGTTCACAAGGATAGAATTTACAAGGCCGTCAGATAGTTTTCCGAATGGAGAGAAATTAATGTACAAGAAGCTTCAATCACATTTCAAGTGCTAGATAGCTCACAAGTTTACAATCTGCATGAAATTTCCTTTCTCGTCGTCTAAATCGACACACTATTCGGGATGCCTCTGCCAGTAAGACCACCGATTCTAGAGATGTCCGACGTGCTAGGATACAGCAATGTGTAAGGCACATTGACTGGACCTGCTCGGTTCTTCAGTTCTTTGTTGCCGTTTCTTTCATTGATATTGTTCTCGATCTCCAAAAGCCTCCTACGGAATCGGTCAAATGCAGCTAGCGCTTCTGAATCTGTTGTCCATTCAGCGGTTTCTCTTTGCCCAACGTAGACCTCATCACTGGAATGCCTAGACAGGATCTCTATCAATGCTATACCGAGAAGAGTCTGTAACTTTGCTGTTATCGTCTTGAGGAAGGCCTTTTCTGGATCAGATTCAAGCTCGGCATACTCTGGAGTACCTGGTTGAGGCATGAACCGGCGGCTGTCAGTGGGCCTGTTTGGGAGGTAGCCAGCGTAATGGTATTGCCCGAAGTTCACGGCTGCATGGAGGGCGGAACCAATCCATATGATGATGGTGCATGTTTTGATGAGGTTGCCTCTGGTTTTCATTTCGGGCCACCACAGGCTGTCTTTCTGGTCGCCGTGTCCCTCGTCGTGGATCTCCTTCCACCATGACTGGAGCTCGGTGTCATGTTGAACCAACTCGTCAGTTGGATAGTATAATGAACAATATTCGTCAACCCAGGTTTCGATTGCAGACCAGATTTCAAGGCCATCGATTGCATATGGGTAATCTTCTATCAGAAGCCTCAGGCCGTGGTGGTTCTTTGAGTCCTTCACCGCCATTCCTCTGAAAACAGTTGAAGATCACTTAGGAAACAACCATGTGGATTGTCCTGAATGAATATACAGATTAAATGGTGGTTTTCATGGTTTGGTGAATGGTACCTCATTAGAAGATCTGCCGGGAGTGCTTGCTCGGTGAAAACCCAGTTTCTGTAAATGAAAAATGACATCTCCATAGAGAATTTAGCAGGAAATACAGTTGCCTCTACCACCCCACCAGCGTTTATGAGGATCTGTCGAGCAAAAGCGTTTATGTTCATGGTGTCTCGGAAGTGGGGATGCAAGAGCTTGAAGATCGGGTGAATCACACTTAGCTGTCTATTTGTCGCGATTACAAATGGCTCCATGACTGCATGGGTGTGCAACCTGCAAACAGATTGAAGATCATTGAGGTAACATTCTCAAATCCTATCCCTCTTTAACCATGAGATGAGATTTTACCAATGGCTGATTAGCTGATGATGACCTGAATCATTAACAGCCACATAAGCTTTCGCTAACTGCCAAATCGAACCTTGAACTCCTCCTTCTGCAGGTGTGTAGACTTGACTAACAGCCCCGTGGTGGTCACCATCTGGGTGTGGTAAGCTCAACTCAATCGCCAATGGCTTTAGTGTGCCATCATATTTGAGGAAGAGGACCGTCCTTGTCGCGTAAGTTTTTGTTGTTGTTGAATTTATTCTTCTCAGATATGGCATCAGTGTATCATGGTGATCCAATATGAATAGCCTACTCATCTTTATTGCCTGTTAATAATATGGGTAACTTTCAGTTTAGAAAGAATTATTCACTTGATCTTCGGGGGATTCTGAACAGGCCGATGATATTACCTGATCTACATTGTACCCATCCATGTTCTTTTCAACTTGCTCTCTGGTTATTGTACTCAATTGATTCCTATAATTGTGTGAATCTAGCTTGCTGGTAGGGGGAAACGTCTGTAGAAGGTTCATTCAGAGTTTAGTTTCTAGTTCGTAATATCAAAGGATAAATTGGTCTAGGATGATTAGGACTCCTAGATTACCTCTAGGCGACGGATCACTACAGGGTTGATTCCAGCTAGCATTTCCCTTGTGAATTCTTCATCAGTTCTCCAAGCCGTCTTGTCCTCTGCACTTCAACCATGTCCCTTTTAGGCATGTAATTTCAACTTAATAAAAAAGATTGGAAACCTTGACTCCGAGGTATAGGAAAGTTCCCTTTAATTACTTCAGGTGGTGGG
Source organism: Drosera spatulata (assembly GCA_035668315.1). NCBI lineage: Eukaryota > Viridiplantae > Streptophyta > Magnoliopsida > Caryophyllales > Droseraceae > Drosera > Drosera spatulata. The sequence goes on along the minus strand of JAOVYX010015733.1, from coordinate 13,082 downwards.
AACTTTAGGAATCGCTCCCCGTCTGTGCGAAAGAGTTCCTTGAGCAATTCCATGGAATGTGATTCTGTAGTTTCGTAATTGTCGACTTGGGCACCTTGAATCCTCCTTCATAGAGATTCAATACATCTTCGAAAGTGTCGAACTCATTTGGAGTCTTGTCCCATATTGCTCTGAGCTCAGGATTAAGAACTTGAAGAATGGATTTCAAAGCATATGCTAGGAAATCTGACATTTTCAGATGGCCGAATCGTTCATCCCTTGGGACGTAAATGTTCAAGCTTATAAGAGGAAGTCGGGACTCTGTATTAGGGTCTGTTACAAGGACAAAAGAATAGTCTTTGTGAACGGAAGTGATTTCAATATCTAAGTGGCTGTTAGATGTGAGCAAAGTTGCATGTCTTCTCAATTCCTTTTGCAGGGTTGAATAAATTTTCAAAACTGTGGCACACTGCAACATGTAAATGACTTGAAAACCAGTCGATGAACATATTACTTAACGTTTTAGTGGGTTGTTATTACTAAGCTTCAGGAGAATGAAAACATCAATGACTTTTACAAAGCAATTGATGTCATATTAGCCTATGGACAACAAAGTGTAGGTAACTCACCTGTTTTTACAGGTTTACGTCCAGTCCTTCCCCTACGAGGATAAGGAAAATCTTTTGACCTCCCCAGGCACGGGCGTGCATACTCATTTCCCTTTTCTGGACTTCCCAAGTCATTGTAAGATGCATAGTCATATACTCTGTCCCATTCTTTGAGCATGCCATCTCCTCGTAGATTTACAAGCTTTTCTTCCCTATACTTCCTTAGCGGTTCCAGTGTATCATGTGGAAGGTACGTCTGTCGCAAATAAAAGTAGAATGATTTAGCTTGAAGCTGTATTTTTTTCTCAATCTAAGTCTTCCAAGTCTTTGTTTCATTGGTCGAAGTGAGATAGATGGACTAGATGTTTTGTTTTATCCATAAACAAGATCCACACTTCTGTTTTGTGGCTCTGATTAGCTTCCTCCTCTAGATGTACATTAAGGTTTATCGACAGTTCTGGTTACTCATATAGGAGTAGTAATTATGTGATTAGGAAAGCGCCTAGGATTCTATAGTGCTTCAAATCAACCTTCACTAAATAAGATAACACAGCCAGCTCAAAATCCTGTATCCAAGTTCCCTTATTGCAAAAGAATACGCGGTCATACTTGTATCGACGAACTGGATAAACCCATGAATTGCAGACAAAATGGATCCTTCCATGGCCCGGAACATCTTCTAATGTAAAACTCCTTAGATAGAATTGACTGTAATGGTAATTCTTGATTATGAAGGCACCAGGAACACCAAAATCCTCATCCCAGTAGAATTTGACGTCAAATACCGTCTCCCCTGCCGTCGAAGGCGTAATTGACGACACCCATCTTTCCAAGAATGCTGGTTTTCCTAACTTTCCCCTTCCATTTTCTGAATGTGGGGGTAAAAAAAAAAAGCCTGAGATATTGAGGTCCTTTCAGTTTCAGTTAGAAAGATTAAATGTAGCTTCCCATTCCACCTTATTATAACTGAACAGCACACATTAACTGTACGAGACTAACCATAAAAGACTTGCCAAAACAGCACAAAGATTTCACAATAGGTAGAATAGTAGTGTGCTGATAGAGAGAGGGAAGAGACCTGGGTCAAGATGAACTGCGCTGATAAGCTGCAAGGAGACGCCTTTGCCGAAGACCTCGTAGATCCTGTCGAGAAACGAGACCGAGACATCAGTGAAGTCTAGGACGTTCTTTTTCATCAGCACAACCGTGCCCTTGATCTTTCTTGTGGTGTTTTTGTTTATCTGCTTGGTGTTCTCTTCGCTCTTGTTCTTCAAACATAACATGTTTGCTGTTGTTTGAATTCTTCCCACACAGGTGCAGGAAAGCCTGCTATGAGGCAAAGGAGAGGGGAGGGAGATAAAGGAGCAGTGCTGACAGGAAGAGGTTAATGGTAGTCCTTGGTATTAATAAGTGTCTGATTTTATGGCAGGATTACATGGTCTTTCATTGTTATTTTTGAAGGAGTGTCGTCCGTCATTGTTTTGTTTTTTTCAAAAGAGTGTTATCTTTCGATCAGAACTTCAGATTCCGTCAATAATTTAGTGGGCCCGTTTGGAGTGGACTGACTTGTTATGTTTCTCAGGGAAGTACGGCCTTGTTACACCTAAATCGTGACAGGTTTTTGATGCAAGACTATTATAGAACGAGGCCCGCCTCATGTCTTTTTTCTTAAAGAAGAAGTCCATTGCTTGTCTTTACAGCTTTGAAGCTTTGTTTCCTATTCCTCGTTGAACGCATGTATCAGCAATTGCTATGTCGCGGATACCTTTCAACATATCCAGGACGATTTATTTCTATTAATTTTGTTTCATCTCTTCTTATAGCTGCCGCGAGACGTGGAGTCGTGCAATATCCTGGTGTTTTTTTGGGAGGTGGGCTGCGAGGTTGCTTTCGGCTAGTTGAGGGATATTGCATTCCAGCAGCATGCCATGTGATTTGGTAAGTGGTTGCCAGATCTTTTTTCTACATGTCGCACTTTCATACAATCTTGGTTTGATTGATTAAAATTGCTTGCCTGAGTTGCACTTTTGTTTACTTTATACGGTACTATATGCTTTCGAACTTTGATGTTAGCCTATCTCACATCAGACGAGGGGGATTCCAAGATGTGTGTTCATAAGAGATCACAAGTCTAACATGTCACGATGCGTCTTTAAGTTATGTTAATTTGGCAAGTTCAAAACGAACAATATCTTATCATAAGGAGATAACGAACAATATCTTATCATAAGGAGATAACCGAATCAAGTTGCACCTAGTTCCTTCCTATAATCCTATTATTAATACATGTGCTAGTATGTCATTGTTAAAGATTTGAAGTCCGAAGACCATTATACTGTGCTTATATATGACCTTGTCAAGATAATTTGTGTATCTTGATTTAAACTTAACAGTGTGCATTAGTGGTAGATTCACGGATACCTGTGAATCCTGGTTCATGATTACTTTCCCTGCTATGCGATAGCTATGTGTAAAAGATTTTCGGCATGATATCATGCATGCTTGTTGAAGACGACACGAGTCTGGAGTGATATAGTTTGTTCATATGACCATATGTTTGGATTTAGGCTTTATTAAAATGTAAATGGCTTGTTAGGGGGGTGTGATCCTGGTTCCTAATATTTTCTTCAATCACATGTAAAGAATCAGAACAAACCAACAGTGATGAAAGTCTTTGATATCATTAAAGGTCTTCTATGTTTTGTGCTAGTTATACCTTCAAGGTGCCAGTTTAGCAGTAGGCTTGTTATGAAGCTATTGAAATTCTGCAAGATAGGTATTCGTCGAACCATTACTGAATACAGGATTGGGATAGGAATGATCGATATATGTATAAGCAGAATGATGCGTACTCCTACCCTTCTAATTGAATGAATAGACACACGGTGATCATGGTTCGAATGTTCAAACTTGAGGAGTCCTCTACTCTAGATATGAGACGTGACCGACATGCACTTGTATGGTGTACGGGTTAATTGTACTTCACTATCATGTGTGGAATCCATATTTAGTTAGTCTGGAAACGAACTCTATCACAGATGCAGTGTGAGAAGCATGAGTACTGGGTTTTGCGTTAAGCCCAATTGGTCTTGGCCCATCATCTAATAATGGGCTTTGTTCTGGTCCAGCTTTCCTTGTGTCATACAAGGCCCAATCTGAATAGGCCCAGTTCATCTATTTGTTGACCATGACCTCATGCTTGAGCCGCCTGAATAGTTTAAAAGTCAACATGTGATATAGGCTTTTGAACTCGTGGGTCGGTGGGCGCCGTGTTTTCTATTCAACTTTTACACAAGCTTCTTTGACGTGTATTAATGGTGACTTCACTGTGTTTTCGTGTTCATATTTAAAGTTTTGATTAGATAATGATGATGCTGTCGTATCGGAATCTTCCACGGTAACATCACCTGCATTTCACTATCATGCTATTCAACCCACCACGAAGAAAGGCGCCCACACTCGTTTAGCAGATGCCAGGTTACTTTTCTCCTCCTGTGCCTATAAAATGAGGTACGACAGCATTGGTCTTAACTAGCAAGTATCGTCTTCACCCCTCTCTTCAGGTGGAGAAGATACTGAGATACTGAGATCAATAACATCACGCAAGCAAACATGGCAGGAGGAGGGTTCGCGGCAGCAGGCGGTTCCGGAGTAGAATTCGAGGCAAAGATCACCCCGATTGTCATCCTTTCTTGTATCATGGCCGCTACTGGCGGTCTCATGTTCGGATATGACGTTGGTATTTCAGGTACGATATCAAGTTTCTCTAGTGATTTTTTCCCCCTAGACATTTCATCATGAAGTATTTTAATGCGTATGTGTTTATACACATGTTTGCTTGATGCAGCATAGGAGTTTGTTTTTACAATACTCTCTTTTTTGGGGAGCGTAGATAGATATTTGTATGTATGCTAACATGATTGTTTGATGATGCAGGAGGAGTAACATCAATGCAGCCATTCTTGAAGAAATTCTTCCCGGTGGTGTACCGCAGGACAAACGACGCCAATTTGAACAGCAACTACTGCAAGTACGACAACCAGGGTCTGCAGCTATTCACGTCGTCGCTCTACCTAGCCGGTCTGACCGCGACGTTCTTTGCATCCTATACGACGAGGAAGCTCGGAAGGAGGCTTACCATGTTGATGGCCGGCGTGTTCTTCCTTGTCGGAGTCGCGTTCAACGCTGCTGCTCAGGATCTCGCCATGCTTATTATTGGGAGGATCTTGCTTGGTTGTGGTGTTGGATTTGCTAATCAGGTACCGTACAACATACGCCCTTAGATATTATGCTGGTGCTGCTGCTGGTGTTGGCTATCATAGTCATGGACTTATTACACATAAAATTGGAGTTTATTTCTTATTCATCGTAAATATATTAAAAATTAAAAAATAATAATAATATGTTTGTAAACAGTAAAAATGATACATGCATTCGCTTTAATAAGTGTGGTCATTATAACTTTCCTTTAAATGGTTCACATTTCTCGTTTTTGTTTTACTGATCAAATATTCATAATGAAAAAATCAAATAAGGTGTTGCTATAAGAGCGAAATCCATGATATTAATTCTATTTCAATACGGCACATGGCTAGCTGATTTTCTGTATTCAACAGTGGTCCTTGCTACTTGCTAGTTGGTCCTTTAGTTTTGTAGTTTAGCTGAACAGTTTAGGAAGACTGGTAGCCTTATAAATTTCGTTTTTATAAGCAAAGATTCGCACATTACCCTTATTTTATAATAGGAAAATATCTTCTAGATAATGTGGTGAATCACTGAGAGACATGATCATTTGAAGCTACTGAATGTATTATTGACAAATAATGCATAACACTGGTTGATTGATAAGTTGGAATCTCATGGGAAAGGTTGTGCCTGGCTAAAATTAAGATAGACCCTATGAACATAAGTTTTACAAGTATATGTCGTGTTTATGTTTAAAATATCATCCCTCATCTAGAGCTCTTTTGTTATTCCCTCCCCTACTCAGGGTGATTTGCTCTCATATAGAAGAGATTAGAGCAATTATTGGGTCGATTTCTATATGATAAATTGATTTAAGTAGCTAGTTATCTTGAGACGCGGTAAGGTGTCAATGCTATCTTTTTATGGGGTGAAAAATGGAAATTAAGTCATCGATCTCATGCAAATATTAGGTTCATTAGGTATGATCGATGCTATGACGATTGACTCAAAGTGATTATCTTATTCTTACCGATTTCGGAGGGTTCTCTTACCTTAGTCGTGCCAACAAGTACCCTATGTTCTTCTTTCTTTATTATTGGATTGATTTTCTGATTATCTAGCTCTGAAAGCATCATTCGTCCTACCCCGATTACATCGTCGTGCTTTGCCACCCCATTGTTGAATATTTCTTTTGAAACTTCTGAAATGACTCTTTCGTCGACCTTATAATCCAATGCATTCTCCTGCTTTGTCATTTGATCTAACTTTTATGTTGGCATCAGAGGAGATTTATTGTCGACGTTTCTTCATCTGAGTTTTAGTCATTCCGGTTTGAATATTTAGGCAGAGAGTGATTATGATCAGTTGAGAATTTTACATCTACTTTGCCACAGCTTGGACTTATCCAAAGAGAATTCTTTTCATTAAGAATCCCATCTACCTTCGCTTCTTTTTTCAAAACGCTACTTTATTTAATTCTTCTAATTATTGTGATTTTGATGGGACCCTTAAAAAACCATATCATATTTGACCGTGATACCAACCTTATAACATAAATTATTTTCTACTCGTCATGTAGTTATAGGATGATAAGGTAAACTAAGGTATTCAACTTAGTTTTTATTATGTATAAAAAAAAGGGCATTCAACTTAGTGATCTCACTTCATCCTTTTAAAGGAGTATAGGCATTATGTTAATGTTTGATGCAACGAATAGTTAAGACAAGTCATGAGTAAATTATTTGGATTCTTCAAAGAAGAAAATTAGGATATGTTAACCAACCTGGGTTGGTCTAGTGGTGTTCGACTCAATCTTCTTCTTGAAGGTCTTGGGTTCGAATCCCACTAGCCTCAAAATCCAAGTTGGCCACGCCCGTTGACTTCGGTCAAAGCTTTAACCGATGCTGGTGGGGGGGCGTCTTGCCAGTGTCCGGAGGATTAGTTGAGATGCGCGCGAGCTGGCCCGGACACCCTCGTCATCAAAAAAAAAAAAAAAAAAAAAAAAAGTATATGTTTTGACAGCTGCATACTTATGTCTGGTTTTTTCTTCAAAGAATTCTTTTCATTAAGAATCCCATCTACCTTCGCTTCTTTTTTCAAAAGGCTACTTTATTTAATTCTTCTAATTATTGTGATTTTGAAGGGACCCTTAAAAAACCATATCATATTTGACCATGATGCCAACCTTATAACATAAATTATTTTCTACTCGTCACGTAATTATAGGATGATAAGGTAAACTAAGGTATTCAACTTAGTGATCTCACTTCATCCTTTTAAAGGAGTATAGGCATTATGTTAATATTTGATGCAACGAATAGTTAAGACAAGTCATGAGTAAATTATTTGGATTCTTCAAAGAAGAAAATTAGGATATGTTTTGACAGCTCCATACTTATGTCTGGTTTTTTTACAAATAATGGTGTCTTTTCTCATTTATCTTTTATTTAATATAAATTTTAGGGAGTCTTTTGCCCAATCTTAAAAGTCGGGGGTTCTTATGTGTTCTCGATCTAATTGTCGAGCACGGGATAGTTATGTCCTGTTCTAAATTCGCGATATTATGCAACTTTTGGCCAAACTTTAGGGAAGGTTTATCCCTGTATTGAAAGCCTAGTTTTATGCGTCTTCTGTCCAAACCGAAGAATTTTATGTTAACTTCCTTTAATTATTTTTCCATCACGTCAATTGAAAATAGACAGAAGGATCTAAGCATTGACTATTGACTTCAGCTTGCATAGATCTAGGAAATGGGACCAATAGTTGTGGAGAAAAATTAGTGATTGAAATGTCCTATTCTGCCATTTAATATGTTTTCAGTTTTGTCCTTGCATTACTTGTTTGAACTTTGAATTAATAGTCAGAGTTTGTTTCTTACCCTTACGTTGATGTTGAATGTGTTTCATATGATCACACCAATAATAACAAAATGGATGGTGTAGCCGCTGCATTCAATTAACTGTAGTTAACTCATGTTCTATGATTTGTATCTGAAGCAGTGATTTGTAATTTGTTTGGTGAAATACAGGCAGTTCCATTGTTCCTGTCAGAGATTGCTCCAACAAGGATCAGAGGTGGACTCAACATACTCTTTCAACTGAATGTCACCATCGGCATCCTCTTCGCTAACCTTGTCAACTACGGCACCGACAAGTAAGTTCCCTCACGCATTGGACTAGTGATTTAACAATTTGCATCAGCTACTATGTCACACATTTGACTATTGTATTTGACTGTTGATGTGGTAGAGTCATAGAGAAAACATATGTTATGGCATCATTTGTGAACCATTTCAGTGGTGTCTCGGTTAATAAGCGACTCAGACTCTTCAGGAGATCTGAGGCATAACAGCTGTTACATGTTCGTTTCCTATGCTATCTCCAGGGACAAGATTGCCAGTAAATTGCTTATGAAACCGGTTAAAATAATTGTTCATCATCTATGACTCTTAGCGTCCTGAGAGTTATTTTTATCTCTGATTACTGTTCCCTCGCTAATGGCGTATAACTCTTGCTTGTAAAAAATACAGAATTAAAGGAGGATGGGGTTGGAGAGTATCCCTTGGACTTGCAGGCGTCCCGGCCCTGCTGCTCTTCTTCGGAGCGCTGTTGGTGACTGACACGCCTAACAGCTTGATCGAGCGAGGAAAACTTGAAGAAGGTAAAGCAGTCCTTAGAAAGATAAGAGGTACTGACAACATCGAGCCAGAGTTCCTGGAACTCGTGGAGGCTAGTCGCATTGCCAAGCTTGTCAAGCATCCTTTCAGGAACCTACTTCAGCGTAGGAATCGTCCTCAGCTGGTCATAGCCATTGCCTTGCAGGTAAGCAGTATTAAGTTCCTTATTGCCACTTACAGAAATTTTGGTCGGATGCTCCAATTTATTACATTTGTGCAATGCTAAAATTACAGTAGTTTGTTTTCACTAGTTTGGACATTTGAATTCATTTAGTATTTAAAATCCAGAAACCTGATCAGAATGTGCCACTCTCACGTGGTGAGAACACCATATGATGGAACAGCTGAGTCGTTTTTGCGCTATAGACCAAACAGATATGAGAAATTTCGGTCGTAATCTCTCAGATTGCTATTTATAATGGTTGTACCAATGGAATAATCCAGTCTATATCCCAAAAATGCTATGGAAATCAGACCATAGAAGGACTCATTTGATCAAGTCACCGTGACTATAGATTGTGATTCGAGGAATAATTTAGTCGGGTTATCAGCAGTGGTAGTTTTGATTTGTTTGTTACTTGGCAGTGCTCCACTGGCTATCAATACTCATTCTCTTCTGTATGCTTGCTGCAGATCTTCCAGCAATTCACGGGAATCAACGCGATCATGTTCTATGCTCCTGTCCTCTTCAATACTCTAGGATTCGGCGGCAATGCTTCATTGTACTCCGCAGTCGTAATTGGAGCTGTCAACGTGATCTCCACCCTTGTCTCCATCTACTCCGTCGATAAAGTTGGCCGACGCTTACTCCTCCTAGAAGCCGGAGTCCAAATGTTCCTCGCTCAAGTCGTAATCGCGGTGATCCTTGGCATCAAGGTCAAGGACCATTCGGACAATCTGGCCCATGGATACGCTATCTTCGTTGTGGTGATGGTCTGCACCTTTGTCTCATCCTTCGCCTGGTCGTGGGGTCCCCTCGGGTGGCTGATCCCCAGCGAGTCATTCCCCTTGGAGACTAGATCAGCTGGGCAGAGTGTGACCGTGTGTGTGAACTTGCTATTCACGTTTGTGATTGCCCAAGCGTTTCTCTCAATGCTCTGTCATCTCAAATTTGCGATCTTCCTATTCTTCTCGGCTTGGGTGTTGCTCATGTCGTTCTTGGTGTTGTTTTGGCTGCCGGAGACCAAGAACATTCCCATCGAGGAGATGACCGAGAGGGTCTGGAAACGGCATTGGTTTTGGAAGAGATTCATGGACGATGATGAGTATGTTGGCATCGAGATTAATGGGAGCAATGCGAAGAAGAATGGGCATGCATAAAATGAAGGCTTTGTCGCTTCGTTGTTTCCTGCAATGGAGCTGGATACGTATGATTTCTTGTGTTGGTTATGGTGATGAGTCGTGCATAAGAATGATCATAAGACAGCTGCTTTTATTGTCTTTAAGGTCGGATTCAATTTTGTTCCCTATTGACTGTTGTAAGCTCTCCAGCTTCAAGGTTTCACTGTAAATTTTCAGCTTGAGCAGCATTCATATATGAACAGATCTTGGAATTGAGACTATTGCTTCAGATGGTTTATGAGGTAGCTTATGATACCGTACAGTGGGTTGCATCAACGAGTGAAAACTAAACCAAGGGCGAGATTATCGGGAATATTTTCTTCCAACCTTTTCAGGCAGTTTCTCTGGACCATGGACTCACTAAACTGTTGCATCCAGGGCGATAATCAATCGGGTGTGCAAAACCTTTCACTGCTCAACACAAGCGTGGCCATCGGCTGATACATGAACGATGAAGGTAAGCATGACAGCGTATAGATAAAAGTAAAATAATGGTGTTCTCGAATATTTGACACACCAGGTACAGTACACGATACATACAGATACGCAAGGGAATAGTTACAGAAATCTCTTGTAGTGCACTGAGATTGATGATTTATGGAGTTGTCGGGCACAATGCCAAAGCTCCAAATCTCACGCAAAGATGAATATGTGTGCAACTGATCCTGCCGTTACTATACCTCAATCAAACCTGATCTTCAATGAAATGTATTTGTACAAGAAAACTGAAACCGATAATCATCGCAAAGGTGATCCACAGCTGACAATCAAGCAATTGTACTCTTAGCCACCACAGAGACGAGAAGACAGCAAAAGAAAACTGCAGATAGCAAAAAATCAAGTGACTGGAGGACAATGGAGAGCAGCATCGCCCAGGCTCCATGTGAACCAATGATCTTTATCGAACAATACTGAACCCTGCATACAAAACACGTAATTACAAGCATCAACAAGCTCAAAGTCTGCATCTCATGACGAAGCGCCAACCACAGCGTACAATGTTCACTCCTGCCATAATCTGCCACAGGAAGTAGTATAAACCGACTGCAAAAAGAAGCAAACAGACAAAGAAACGGGACATACCAACCTTCTCGATTAACATAAATACATAACTGTGCCAAACAGCGGTTACGTTTGAAGACAGACCAACAATGAAATTTCAGGAGCAAACAAATACCAGCTTGTAAAGCGTGGAGATCTTCATAGCATACTTAGTTACTCACAGGTACAACTAGACCCTCGTCATAAGATAAACAGGAGTTGCTCCTCAACCTATGTTATCAATCAACAGTTGCCATGTTCATAAGTTGATCCCTATACAGACGTATTCCGAGTCTCTGACCCAGATGACCAGATGATAGAATATGGTACAGCAGTCGGTGATCATGCAGTACAACCAAGAACGGACTATGTATTTCCCAATGGAAACGGGCACATGCCATCAAGATGACCCAGAAACAGGGCCATTTGATGTCCTAAACCACCTCCATCAGCTGCTGCACAACATCTGTCAAAATAACATGATAATACAAGATGTTAGCTACAATCAACATAGAAGATTCAAGATGCCAACAAGTCACTCATCAGTGCTTGTCAAGCAATGTTATATCTCTAGAATTAAAAACATGCAATTTGACTACGGTGAAAAAGAAAAAGAAGAAGAAAAAAAGACCACGTCGAAATCAATGTGTACTGAAAAGGAGTTCATTTCAACGGATTCATTAAGCAAGACTGACCCTAGTTCAGTATTCCTCCTTTAAAACTCAAACATCTTTGATTTGATTTTGTATACCGTTTAATACAGACAACCAATGTGTTTATTCCAGATGATGAATAATTTTTTTTATCAACATTTGATGTTAACAAATCATTTCCGCAGATCCGGAAGTCCAAACATAGGCCTAGATATTAATGTAGCGGGGTTCAACAAAACGACATATTCATCATTCAAGATTACCTTGGAGAATGGCTGGTGGAGTTTGAAATTCCCAAGATATACTCCGACAACAATCAAGATCCATATTAAGCAACTTAGCTGCAAGGTATGCTGCCCCAGCAGCAATATGCTGAGGTTTAAATTGAAGCCAAAGTGAGCTCCTGAGCCTGCAGGAAATTCATCGAGTTAGATTATACAAATTTGAAACATTATAAGGTTGCCATGACAAAAAACGAGAAAGAATGTGACAAGGTGATACCTCCCAGAAAAGGATCTATGACACAGCAAGACAAACAACAATTGACATTTAGAAAAAAAAAGGGCAAGCACAAACCATAGCATGCATAATACATATTTCATCTAAATAAAAACTAAGAACAATATGCAAGGACTTTTAACGCTTACCAAAAAGTAAAAGTTGCAACCTAGTTGAAATTCTTCAGCTGAGCAGCATGAAAACTACAGTAGAGATGGCATATTCATCTAGAGGTCAAAGCCAACTCACAACTCCAGCACAGCTTCGGGAACAATAAACTCCAGCGACATGAAAATGCTTAAGCATGGCTGAGGTGATTTACCTCCTTTATGGACAGCTCATAAGGTTTGAGAGTACACGTTTTTTTTTTGGATAGTTTGACTGACGATGCTTGCTACAGTCCCAATGCAAGACCACTTCATGCGAGTACTTAAAGTTACGCTTCACTGGGCCCTGACCCAGGATTTGACTTCTGCCTTTAAATAAAACCAAAGTACCTTTTTTCGTTCTTGGGATAAATGAAACCATGGCTGCCCGCTTGAGCGAGCACTTGGCAACACAAGTGAAACATGCTTTGAGACAACCTTTTCATAAGGGAATGCTGCGTGTGGAATCAAGGCACCAAGATTTACCATAACCAAGGACCAAAGTACCTTTTTTCGTTCTTGGGATAAATGAAACCAACTAGAAAGGGGTACAGATAATGCCAAAAAAGAAATTGTTCTCAACAGAAGGCCAATGCTCAAGAAAATCCTTTTTTCACTTCAAATGATTGAAAAGCGACGCAAGGCAATACCATTAAGGATTGCCGACGCAGAACAATGTATGACTTCGTAGCATACAACTAACATAGTTGTGACAAACGACGCAAAAGCTGAGCATACCCAACAACATATAATGTCATGACAGCAAAACTCAGCAAAAAAATATGTTGAAGAAGTTGATGAATTGTATAATTTTCCAAGATATCGAATTTGATAAAACTTTTAAGAATTGATATAAGCAACCTGCACAATAATAAGCAAATAGTTTTATGCATTTAGCAGAGTACAAAACTAGTTTTAACAAGCTATTAGAGCAGGTGTGATCGAAAGTTTAAAC
>JAOVYX010015732.1:0-26838 GCA_035668315.1 Drosera spatulata | reverse complement strand
GTAAACAATTAAATGAAAAAGGGGCCGAAAGGAGAAAACGATGACATTGAGTTTAGTGGGGTTTTAATATACTGTCATGCGACAGCTACACATGTGCTGTACTTAGCATGTGCAGTCTTATCGCTGACAATACCCGGGCTCTACTGAGCGATTCCTTGCTCATGGGTTTCCTTTTGTCTTTGGTGTTGTTTCCTCTATGGTTAGGTACTGATGGAGATGGGGAAGCTTCAGAGTAAGCGTGAGCCAATGATGGGTCCCTCCTGTTACTGTGATAAAACCTTGTTCTGTAATAATTGAACCTTAGGGTCAGACAATGGAAATTGTAATAATTGACTTCTCGTACCTTCTACTGTTGAATGTAGACTTGGATTATTGTATGATAACTGCGTTTGAATGGTGTTATTTGGTGGTTGTATTATGTACTATGGAGATCGAGATTATGTAATAATAAATAGTTGATGCTTCCTCTTTATTCTTGTCAGTAGACTCTTTACAATTATTGCCTTGCTATGGATATCTATCTGTAGCGGCAGTGACGTCACATATCTATAAACAATAAAAATGTTGTGGCGTTATAGAGAGAGTGAAATTGAGGAAGAACACTACATGAGGTTTTGAGCAATGGTGAAGATGGATTTTAAGAGTGTTGAAGGGGAAAGTCGGTTTGACCTAAAAGAAGAAGAATAGTCGTTGCTGCTTTGGTATATATAATGTTTATGGTTGGGAAGGAATGCTCGAGTGTTCCAACAGAATTCAAGCTCTCCTGATGTGTTATATAGGAAAGTTATGTCCTATGTATACTTAAATGTGTAGGTGTCGTAGGTTGGTGTATGTAGGGATTCAGGAGGAGAGCTTAAGAGAAGAATTCAACACCCAAACTGAGGATGAGCAGAATACACATGTGAAGTGGGCCCATCTTTTAACCCAAAAGCCTAGACTAGTAGATTATGGACTGTTCAATTATATAAGTACTTTCTTTTTTACACAAATATCAATTTGGATAACCAACTCATCACATAACCTCAACAATCTCCCCCTTTATGAGTGAGTACCATCCACATGGCCCACCCCCCTTTGAACCTGAATTCACGAGCCTCCTTTACCCGTATACTTGGATAGGGCCACTTACGTACCTGACCCACTTTACAGACCGACAACGCCCCAATGGATCCTTAACTTGCGTACCTGAGCCCACCACCACTTGGGCCCTATCGTGATCTGTCCTGCTTGATGAAAATTTAAAGGTCCTATGACATAAATCGATATGGAGTAAGGAGATATTACCAAGACATGGCTTCATTCTTTGATTGGCTTTACTGGGCAGGCTTAGAACTTGAAAGATGATGTATGAGAGCGGCCTGATATATGATGACCTTTGTGTTTTATGTGGTGCTATTGTGAAAGATGTTAATTATCTTTTTTTTTTTTTTTAACTGCGGATATGTAATTGAAGTATATGAAAAAAGGTATTCGAGAAAGTGAAATTGAGGAAGAACACTACATGAGGTTCTGAGCAATTGTGAAAATGGATTTTAAGGGTGTTGAAGGGGAAAGTCGGTTTGACCAAAAAGAAGAAGAATAGTCGTTGCTGGTTTGATATATGTACTGTTTATGGTTGGAAAGGAATGCTCGAGTGTTCCAACAAAATTCAAGCTCTCCTGATGTGTTATTTAGGAAAGTTATGTCCTATGTATGCTTAAATGTGTAGGTGTTGTAGGTTGGTGTGTGTAGGGATTCAGGAGGAGAGCTTAAGAGAAGAATCCAACACCCAAACTGGGGATGAGCAGAATACACATGTGAAGTGGGCCCATCTTTTAATCCAAAAGTCTAGACTAGTAGATTATGGACTGCTCATATATATAAGTACTTTCTTTTCTACACATATATCAATGTGGATAACACTCTCACCACATAACCTCAACAATCTCTCCCTTTATGAGTGAGTACCATTCATATGACCCACTCCCCTTTGAGCCTGAATCCATGGGCTTCCTTTATCCGCATACCTTGATAGAGCCACTTACGTACCTGATCAACCCACTTTACAGACCGACAACGCACCAATGGATCCTTAACTTGTGTGCCTGAGCCCACCACCACTTAGACCCCATTGTGATCTGTCCGGTCCAATGAACCATGGGTTCTGATACCAGTTGTAGGGATTCAGGGGGAGAACCCAAGAGAAGAGTTCAATAACCAAACTGGACTTGAACAGAATACAATTGTGAATTGGACCCATCTTTTAACCCAAAAGCCTAGGCTAGTAGGTTATGGGCTGTTCACATATATAAGTTACTTTCTTTTCTACACAAATGTCAATATGGATAACCAACTCACCACATAACCTCAACAGTGTGACTGGGATTTCTTTTCTACACAAATGTCAATATGGATAACCAACTCACCACATAACCTCAACAGTGTGACTTGGATATAAGCCCTATGTAACGCCACGATGATTTATTAATTATAAGCATGTGACGTCACTGCCGGTACAGACCGAGGTCCATAGCAAGGCAAGTC
Source organism: Drosera spatulata (assembly GCA_035668315.1). Classification (NCBI taxonomy): domain Eukaryota; kingdom Viridiplantae; phylum Streptophyta; class Magnoliopsida; order Caryophyllales; family Droseraceae; genus Drosera; species Drosera spatulata. The sequence goes on along the minus strand of JAOVYX010015732.1, from coordinate 24,315 downwards.
CATAATAGGGTTTACTTAACAGAACGTAAGAAAAGGCAGTTATTACGGTCATCCATAGTCAGTCTTAGGACTCGAATACAACATACGTTCCAAATATTACATATAATACAAGTGGGTCCCTGTCAAAGCAACTATTCAGAAGCTCCGTCCTCCTCACCTGAACCTGCACAAGAGACAATCAAAGAAAAACAAGAAACCCGTGAGCAAAGATACGCTCAGTAGATCCCGGGTACTGCCATAGATTGGATATCACGTGCTATACCCCTGTCACCTACCATAGCACGTCACAATCGGCAGTATATTAAAACCCCTTTTTCCTCTCGTTGTCATTTTATTAACCTCGACTATTCTGTTAGCCCTCCATCTATGTCCCTACCATGTCTTATCTTGTCCAGCTTTCTAATTTGTATTGTCCCCATCACTGACACACGTACTATGGTGATAATTACTTTTACTATTAGACTTCATAACCGAAGAAAGGTTAGCCGATTCCCATTCTCTTTACTCATTTACGACCTTAGAATCCTCCGGGGTACTTTTTCTCTCCCGTATGCGACCAAGAATGACTTAAGGGCCTTCGTTCTTATCAATGCGACCATAACATTCTCCGGGGTACCATTTCTCTCCCCCATGCGACCATGAACTCCTCCGGGGTACCATTTCTCTTCCCCATGCGACCATGAATCCTCCGGGGTACCATTTCTCTCCCCCTATGCGATCAAGAATGACCTAAGGGTCTTTGCCCTTACCAATGCAACCATAACATTTTCCGGAGTACCATTTCTCTCCCCTATGCGACCATAAATCCTCCGGGGTACCATTTCTTTCCCCCCATGCGACTAAGAATGACCTAAGGGTCTCCGCCCTCACCAATGCGACCATAACATTTTCCGAGGTACCATTTCTCTCCCCCCATGCGACCAAGAATGACCTAAGGGCCTCCGCCCTTACCAATGTGACTATAGGACGCTCAATTCCATATCCATTAATCGCATTATCGTATTCATTGATAGTTTCATTTTAATAAGTACACTCTTAATTCTAATTACGTTCAAATCGTTTTATCATACAATTATCACTCATCCATAATCATCAATCCATACGGCCACTCTATACCACACCATTATCTCCCTAACTCAACGTAACCTGCGGATCATCGTCTCAGCATAATCCCAAACTCCATCAATTCACATCACCTTTCAATCCATACACATCACACGACAAATATATCGTATATAGGGGAGTGAGCGCGGTGGCTGTCGGCTGGCCGGCCAGATCCGGCAGCTGGGAGGCAAGGAGCTGGCCCGGCGATGGCGGCAGGTTGCGGCTCTGTCCTGGTGGCGACTACTTGTGGCGGTGGGGACGGTTGAAGGCGGTTGCTGGGCGGGCTGGCGGCTGGGAGACTGCTGGGGGGCGGTGCGACAGGGGAGGCGGCTGGAAGAGCGGGGCCGACGGCTGGAGACGGGGAACATCGTGGTGGCGGTGTAAGAGGAGCGGAGAGGAGAATGGAGGGGAGGAGAGGAGGTGGCGGCGGCGACAGGGAGATGGCGATGGCGGCTCGGGCAGGTAGAGGAGGGAAGGAGGAGGGGAGAAAGGAAAGAGGAGGGAGGGGAGGAAGTAGGAGAGGGGTGGGCGGCGGTGGCTGGTGGCGGCGTGGCAGGGCGACGGCTGGTTTCGGGTGAAGCCGGGAAGGGAGGAGAGGAGAGGGAGAGAAATAGGGGAGGTGAGGAAAAAGGATAAGGGAGGATCGGGTTGTCCGCGTGTTAACCCACGATTGGTCAAATTAGGATGGTTTAGATTACGTTATCCTTTAGATTTATATTTGATATAATTATTTCAGCTGTTTGTCGAAATAAATATATAAAAATTCTCAGAATTTCATAACGAGTTCGTATTTATAATTAAAACGGCAACCCGAAAAAATAAAATTTTCAATTTATTACACCCTATGGGTTGATCTTTGTGAGATTAAATAGAACCTTAATGCACAACTATATCAAATCAGTTATGCCTATATTATGCCCATTATATGTCCTTCCATTCTCTTATATAGTCTATATTAGCTCCACACAAAGAAAAAAAAAATTAACATTAATATTTACTCTCTCTGATGTACTTCAATATTGTACAAGGAAAAAATCCGTGCAATGCACATGGATCACATCAAATAATGCACTCTCTGTCTCATAACATTTATTTCATTTTTGTCGGATCATATGTTTATATAAATTATAATATTTTTTTAAATGTTTAATTATGAAAAATACAATTTTTTTACATCCTTATGTCACAATTTTTAATTCCAATATCTTTTTTTCAACCTCACCACTCCATACTCTCAAAAGAGAAAATTTATGATATGGTAGCACTCCTCAATCCTTGTGCTAATTCTAATATGTAAAAATTATGGGACTAAGTCGTATTAAGTAGTAGTGTAGAACACTAAAATGTAAACCATAAAGATATATATTGATTTTATCATCGCAAAAGCAAACCTTAGTAAATTACCGGGACTTTAACATTGCAAAATAATCATAGTGGTATACAACATATGATAAAGTAAAAAACAAAACTAAGAAAACATAATTAATATATATGAAATGTTTATAATTCCAGTACAAAATATAGTGCGTGAGTACAACAATTAAAAAAATATCTAAATGATCCTAGAGCTATTTATATCTGTTCGACTTTTATTGTGACAATTGATTTTGGGAAATGATTTATGAAAAGTTGTAATGATTATTAGATAGTAGGAAGCTAAGATATAGAAGAAAAGGATAATATAATGCCAAATATTGACATTGAGCAAGCAGTTTTTAAAAATTAATGGAGCTAACATATTTTAAATTTTATCTTTGCTGTAAAATTGTATTGTTTTTCTCAATTAAAAAATTTCTAAATAATATTGTTATCAATATCGAAAAATAAAATATACGTAATATTAGACCCAGACATAAAATAGTTTCACGACAATAAAAAAGATACTCCTTCCATCTCAAAATAAATAAAATATTTGATCTTTTTCCCACCATTTACAACGCAATTTGAAAAGTTTCGTTCTTTATCTTTACGACGCAAGAAAATTACGAACATTAATGGTGCAAGATTGAGGTACATAACATATATAATTATTAGTCATTCACAATAATTCTTTTTAAAAAATAATGTTTAATCGTCCCGCGACATGAGTCAAATTTTGCATCGCTGTGCACAATCAAAGTGTTTCATTTATATAGGAACAAAGAAAATAGGTTATAAGGATAAAACTTAATTCTTTTTTTTATGAAGATATAATTTTATAAGTCCTTAATATTGATCTCATGTTGTAGATCTTGTTTTGTAGGTTTTTAATATATATTTATTTTCAGGATCTAATATGTAGATTAAAAATTATCATTGGTACTAATAAGTTATGTTAAGATAACCTTTTTCAAACTATTAAACGTTTTAAGGCTGAGAAAGCGAAAAAAAAAATGATATAAAGGGAGGAGGGTGTGAAATGGCTATATCAGAGGGAAGTAATGGGCCCATGAGATGTAGAGTTGTGCCGATCGTTTAATAATAACAAACACTTACAAAGATTCCTAGCATTCTAGGGGATGCGATATATCAAAGGTAGCATATAAGTCATCACCTAAACGCTCGTTGGAGATGACGACACTAAAACTAGCAGGCGAAGCTGCACTAACCCAAACTAGGATATACAACTTTCAAAAAACAACCTCCTGTCAAGTACTATACATTATCATCTATACAATGCTAATAACTCTGTAGTGCTCCATCTAGTAGTCATAGCAGTAGCAGAAAATTTGCCTTTATCCAACATCGAAGCATACAACTTTGCAAAAGACATCATTCTCTTCATCAAAGTAGTTCGACAAGGGTTGATTTTTTTGAAAATAACATCGTTCCTCATCCTCCATATCTGATAAATAAAGGCACAGAACAATGTTCTAGCTAGTTTCTTGTTGAAGCAATCACCACTCTTAAGCTGTAATGCCATAAGATCAAAACAGCCTTTGCAAGTCCTGATGAGAGCTGTTTCATCACATCTCTTAGACCACTCTTGGAGCTCATCAGAAATAAAAGGTGCGAGAAAAAAATAAGTGGTCATGTGTCTCCACTTCATAATCACAGAAACACAACAAGAAATATCTAACCTCCCCATGCCAATGAGTCTATCCTGTGTATTTAAACGCTAGTGTGTAGCCATCCAGCATATGAAAGAATGCCTCGGTACATGTCCACGATTCCATAATATTTCATGCCAAGGTATCTGCACTCCTCTTGCTCTAACAAATCCCAGGCAGCAGCAACAAAAAACATCCGTTTCTTTCCATTTTTCCAAGTGTCCACATCAGAACCACCATGTATCGTAGGCAACATAACAAGACTAAACAGATTCAGAATAGGACATGGAAGTGCACATTGAAGTCCTTGAATAAACTAAGAGAGTTTGATACCGTGATCATAAGATCCTCCATAAGATGAAAGCAAATACAAGGATCCAAGGTCAGACCAAGCATCAAACCAAAAACTAATATATTCACCATGCCACCAGAATTTTTATATATGTCCTTCCTAAAATGACCTCAGATATAAAGCTTTCTCACCACCAGAAGCTCCTCGCCATCATTGCTAGAGCTCAACGGGGAGCGAAATTCGGCCACCCCAGCCAAGGCGAGCCTCCCAAGAGCCCGGTTTGGTCTCAATCGACCACTACACCAATCACCAAGCTCAGTCACCAAGCTGTTAGCCGTCGCCTGATCTCGTCGACGACCTTCCCCGGCCAAGACGAGTGGAATCTAGCCAACCACAAGCCTAGACACGGTCTCTATCGACGAACATGAACCACCACTTAAAAGCACGATGAACCATCCCGAACCATCGTGTACGTCCTGCCCTTTTCCGGCGACGAATCCGGCCGCCATCGGTCATGTCGGACCGGCAATAATTTGGTCGGAGATTTCCAACGTCAGAAACAACCTTGAGAAGCCTCGATAGCCGGCCACCAACGAGTCTGGCCGGCCACCACCAGCTTTGGAAGCCTTGACGAGGACAGCGGCCCCATAGGCCCGTTCATGACCCAGCCTAATAGCTTCTCCATGTTGGCATGAGAGGCCTAACAGCAAGCTTGGATAGCGGCCCGACAGGCTCGACAGCCCGGTAGCGATGTCGATTTCCTAGAATAACTCATCTAGGAGGAAACCTCCACTAAATCTTTCTTGAAAATCCATGAAAATGTGTGATTGATTACAGATTATGATGTGTTGTCATTGATGTGATATCGTTGAGTTAACCAGGATATAATTCCTTCTATATGCGAGTTGTATTAATTGCTCTTGTTTATAGGTTGTGGTGGATGATAATTGCATGATGAGTTTCAAGAAGTGGGGGGGAGGGGGGGTGCGATGGTGATGTCGATGAGACATGTGTGTGCTTGTGTGTAGTTAGCTCATTGGGATGCCGAGTTATGTTTATGCACATGGTGGGGGCGCGGGTTTGAAAATAGTATTAAAGGGGCATAATGAACATGTTGGTTAAGGGGTTATATCAACATGACTAGCTGTAGTGGGCCTATGTGATGCTCATGGATGAGATCGGGATGCTTCGGATTATACATTTATATATTGGTCATGAATATGCGTGTTTATGCATGGTTATGTAGTATTATGTTGGCTGTGGTGTGGAAGTAGTTAAGGAGGCTAGTGGTTCTGGTGTTACTTGTTAGTATATGTTAGGCCAAAGTGGTTTAAGCGGACATGCTTTATATGTCGGGGCGATGGTGATGCCGATGAGACATGTGTGTGCTTGTGTGTAGCTTGCTCGTCGAGATGCCGAGTTATGTTTATGCATATGGTGGGGGCACAGGTTTGAAAATAGTATTAAAGGGGCGTAATGAACATGTTGGTTAAGGGGTTATATGAACATGTCTAGTTGTGGTGGGCCTATGTGATGCTCATGGATGAGATCGGGATGCTTCGGATTATACTTTTATATATTGGTTATGAATATGCGTGTTTATGCGTGGTTATGTAGTATTATGTTGGCTGTGGTGTGGAAGTAGTTAAGGAGGCTAGTGGTTGTGGAGTTACTTGTTAGTATATGTTAGGCCAAAGTGGTTTAAATGGACATGCTTTATATTCGGGTTTGTTTCCATGGGATTATGTAAAGAGGTGATCTAAGTGTGTTATGGGTGCTATGTCTAGTCCCTTTATATGCTTTCTATGTTATTTATGTCATGAATACGAGCTATATATTATGTATTGTGATTCACGGGAATTGGGACTAAGAAGGGATATATTATACATAAATTACCCTTTCAACAATCATCTAGGTGGGTTCTTATTGAATACTTGAATTAACAAATTCAAAATATTATCATCATTGGAACCTAGTAATAATGAACGGAACTGGATAAACTCGGATAAGGATGACATATAATCTTTATGGCAAAGACCTTTGATTTGTTTAAATGTGAAAGAGAAATATTATGATGAACATAATGTTGAAATTGTGTCTTTGAAGAGCATGCAGACATGGCCGTGCGTGAGGAAGTACGGTCGTGCGAGGTCCAGCTGCAGGAAACTCAAGTTCACGATAGATTACATTGCACCCGGGCGTAGTGGATTTCCATACCCTGGCATGGTCCGTTCTGTCAGACACCACTTCAGGAGGATTTACATTACGCTCAAGCGCAAGGCATGATCACGTCGGGTCACGGTTTTCGAGTTTCAGGACTACGTCTTTTGATTGTTATATCTTTTTCAAGGTCTATAAATACCCCATGTTATTAGCTCTTTTATGTATGAGAGAGAGAGAGAGATCAAATCACATAAGTTTCTCTAAGGTTTAGTGAGCGAAACAGAAACAAGATCGAGTGGGTTCGGGTGGAGACGATCATTATAATCCGGATTATTGATTAGTGATTATTTTCTTGTGGATTTTTTTTCCCTTGAGGGTTTTTTTCACATAAATTCTTGGCATCGTTTTGCGTTCTTTGTGTTTGATTGCTCTTCTTGTTGTGCTTGTTCGTGATCGTGATCATCTTTGGAGGCGTCTAACAAGCGATATCAAAGCCAGGTTAAGAGGGCAAGGGAAAGATTGGATCATGCAGATAAAAATTTGACTTTTCAGATTTAATTTGTCGAAGGGGATATTCGAAGACTAGAGTTTGTTGGATCTTGTGCAATTGGAAAGATTGTGAATGTTGCTAAGTTCGAGATCGAGTCATTCGATGGGAAGACGACCTTTAGCATATGGTAGAGTATAGTTAAAGATATTCTTGTGCAACAAGGATTGTTTAAGGCATTGAAGGAAGAGAAGTCGGCAGAGATGAAAGCTGGTGAATGTTAAGAGCTGCTAGATAAGGCTACATCCACGATCCGAGTCAGTCTTGCGCTAACAGTGAAATACCAAGTGTTGACGGAGAAGTCTCCTAAGAAGTTATGGGAAAAGCTGGAGTCGATCTATATGTCCAAATCATTGTCAAATAAGCTCTTCTTGAAGATAGACTTGTTTGATATGAAGATGAAGGAAGGAAAAAATTTGAATGATCACATAGCAGAGTTTAATCGGTTGATTACTCAGTTGGCTAGCTTGGATGTGAAGGTGGATGATGAAGATCAGGCTTTGATTCTGTTGAAGCCTCTTCCGAGTTCATACTCGACGTTGAAGACTACCTTACTTATTAGGAAGGACAAATTGAGGGTAAAAGAAGTTACTGCAGCTGTTCTTGACATCAACAAGTTAAATCCTTAACGTTCGTTCAGTCAAAGTGAATGATATGTTGTGAAGTCAGAAAATACAAGTCGAGGTCAGTTCAGAAAGTAGGGTACTCAAGGGAAGTCAGGTTCTAAGTCTCGATCGAGGAATCGAGATTTCTCCTTGGTTGAATGCTACAAGTGTCACGAGAAGGAACATATGAAGTCTCAATATCATCAACCTAAGAACAAGGGAAAGAAGCCATCAAGTTCCGTGAATGTGGTTGCAGATGAGTCCGATGCTAGTGACGGTGACATTTATATGGCTTCAGCTGTTGAAGCATCCCATGGTGTTTCCTTGACTGTCAAAGGTAATGATCTAACTTCAAAATGGCTTATGGATTCTGGTTGTTCATTTCATATGTGTCAACATAGGGATTGGTTTGATGCATTGACACCTAATAGTGGTGAAACTGTGTTAATGGGAAATGACACAGTTTGTAAGGTACCCGGAGTTTGTGTTGTGAAGGTCAGAATGTTTGATGGAATTATTCAAACACTATCTGATATGAGATACATACCAGAACTTAGAAAGAATCTTTTTTCTATTGGTACCTTGGATGCTGTGAAGTGTGTAGTGTATCAGTTAGAGATGGGATCATGAGGGTCGTGAAGGGTTCGTAAGTAGTGATAAAAGGTCAGAATATCAGGAATCTGTATAAGTTGATTGGGAGCACTGTAGTGGATGGAGCGACAATTTCATCCAGTCAGAAGTCCGGGAGAGATAATATAGAGTTGTGGCGCATATGACTTGGGCACTTGAGTGAAGGTGGTATGACGCATCTTCATAAGAAGCAAGTGCTTAAGGGTGTGAAGACTTGTGATGCTGGTTTCTGCAGGTTCTGTGTATATGGGAAGCAGAAGCGAGTTAGCTTCAAGGTGGGTTCTCATATTTCCAAGGGTGTTCTTGATTATATTCATTCCGATGTTTGGGGGCCTATCAAGGACGTGTCAAACGGTGGAGCTCAATATTTTATGACGTTCATTGATGACTACTCGAGGAAAGTTTAGGTATTCTTCATGAAGCACAAGTCAGGAGTATTCAGTATCTTCAAGCAGTGGAAGGAAAATGTAGAAACATAGACTTGGAAGAAACTGAAGTACTTCAGATCAGATAATGACTCAGAATACAAAGAAGACAGTTTTTGTAGATTCTGCAAGGATGAAGGTATCACGAGACACTTAACCGTGAATGAAACTCTGGAGCAGAATAGGATAGCTGAAAGGATGAACAGAACTTTGTTGGAAAAAACTCGTTGTATGAGATTGAATATGGATTTGCCAAAGAGATTCTGGATGGAAGCGGTTAACACTGCTTGCTATCTCATCAATAGGAGTCCTTCGTTAACCATTGAATACAGAGTTCCTGAAAAGGTATGGTCATGAAAACCTATTGATTATTCTGGATTGAGAATATTTGATTGTCCTATATATATTCATTTGCAGAGTGTTGAACAATGCTAGATCTAAACAATGCATCTTTCTTGGATATGAGCAGTTTGTAGGATCCATTAGCTAGAAAGAAAGTTATGAGCAGAGATGTGATCTTTGATGAAGATCATCATATGCTAGACAAAATCAGAGGGGAAGACGGTGTAGAGAAGAAAGCAATTGAGTTGAAACTTCAGAAGGAGTCTCGAGCAGCAAATCATAATGAGACTCAACAAAAGTTCAGAGTCTGTGTGGTCAAGTTTAGGTTGAACAGGTTGTTGAACAGCCCTACAACATAGCTTTGGGGAAAGGTAAACGTGATGCTAAAGCTCTAGAAAGACTTGGTTTCGAGGATATGTTGTCATTTGCCTTGGTTGTAGGCAAAGCAACTACAATTAAGCTATCAATTCCCTTGATCGTGATAAATGGGTGGTGGGTATGATAGAAGAGATGGAGTCACTTAGAACGAAGAAGATTTGGAAGTTGGTGGAACTTCTAAAGGGGTCGAAGTCAGTTGGATACAAGTGGGTGTTCAGAATTAAGGAGGGACAAAAATACAAGGCTCGTTTGGTGGCTAAGGGATACTCTCAGAAAGAGGATATTGACTATAATAAGATTTTCTCTCCGATTGTAAAGCACACGTCGATCAGGTTACTTCTTGTATTGGTAGCAGCTTATGATATGGAGCCAGAGTAGCTTGATGTGAAGACCGCTTTTTTTCATAGGTACCTAGAGGACACCATCTATAAGCAACAGCCGGAAGGGTACGGGGAACCGAGTAAGTAAAGCTGGGTGTGCAAGTTGACAAAATCGTTGTACGGCCTGAAGCAATCTCCTAGGCAGTGGTACAAACAATTAAATGATTTCATGATAACACATGGATATTCTCGTTGTGAGTATGATCCTTATGTTTACTATTCATTTTGTGCTTATTGTTCAATAGTGCTGTTAAGTCTCTATGTGGATGGCATGTTGATAGCTGCGAAAGAAAAGAAGAGTATTGTCATATTGAAGAAGATCATATTGAGCAAGGAGTTTGACATAAAGGATCTTGGTGCTTCTAAGAAAATCCTTGGGCTGAAAATACGAAGAGATAGGGAAGCAAAGTGTGGTTGATGCAGAAAGGATACATTGAGAAGGTCTTGGAGAGATTAAGCATATGGGATGCTAAATCGGTCTCTATACCGTTGGGAGCTCATTTCAGTTTGTCTTTACAGATGTCTCCTGAATCTGAAGAAGAGGTGGAGTACATGTCTCGAGTATCGTATGCTAATGCGGTTGGATGTCTCATGTATGTAATGGTAAGTACTCGTCCCGACATCGCTTAAGTTGTTGGTGTAGTTAGTAGATATATGGCGAATCCAGGAAGAGAGCATTGAAATGCTGTGAAGTGGATTATACGGTATTTGACTGGAACTATAGATTACGGCATCATGTCTGATAGCAATAAGGCTGAGAGCAGAGTTATTGATTTAGTTCAGATTATCCGGGTGACTTAGGTTCCAGAAGGTCTACGAGTGGTTATGTGTTCATATTCTGTGATGGACCGATTTGTTGGAGATATGTGTTGTTGTCGCATTGTAAGCTAGGTATTGTTGAGCAGTTTGGTTATAAGCAAGATAGTATTGACAGAAGCTGGTATGGAAGCGTTTTGGCTCAGAAGTATTGTTGAACAGTTTGATTATAAGCAAGATGGTATTCAGTTGCTGTGTGACAGTCGAAATGTAATCTACTTAGCAAAGAATTAGGTCTATCATGCTCGGACGAAGCATAATGATGTGAGATATTACAAGATTTAAGAATGGGTTGATTCTTAGGATATAGACTTGGTAAGGTTCACATGAAGGAGAATGCCACGGATATGATTATCAAGATAGTTCCAGCTGTCAAATTCAAGCATTACTTGGACTTGATCAACGTCGCCTCCTGTTAATTCGTGGTAGAGCATTCCTTACCACATGAAAGGGGATGCATGGTCGTGCCTCGGGTTAGGTTACGAGATTACTCATTCATTGTTTATTGTGGTTCGATGGTTCAAACCGGTGTTGCAGCTCCTCACGAGAAAGGTGGAGATTGTTGAAATTGTGTCTTTGAAGAGCATGGAGACACGGTCGTGCGAGGTCCAGTTACAGAAATCTCAAGTTTAGGAAAAATTACATTGCGGCCAAGCACAGTGGCTTTCCAAGCCGAGGCACGACCTGTTCTGTCAGACACCACTTCAGGAGGATTTATATTATACCCGAGCGCAAGCCATGGTCACGTCTGGTCATGCTTTTCGAGTTTCAAGACTACATCTTTTGATTCTTATATCTTGTTCAAGGCCTATAAATACATCATATTTTTAGGTCTTTTATGTACGAGAGAGAGAGAGAGAGATCAAATCACATAAGTTCCTCTAGGGTTTGATGAGTCAAACACAAACAAGATCTAGTGGGTTCGGGTAGAGACGATCATTGTAATCTGGATTGTTGATTAATGATTGTTGTTCCATGGATTTTTTCTTCCCCTTGAGGATTTTTTTCACGTAAATTCTTGGTGTCATTTTACATTCTCTGTGTTTGATTGCTCTTCTTGCTGTTCTTGTTCGTGATCGTGATCATCTTTGGAGGTGTGCAATCTCTAACACATAAAGTTTCATAATAATGACTATGCGTCGAGCAAAGTTGAGCCGTGAGACTCTTCTTGTCTCCGTTAGGGTCGTGTTTGTCATCCTTGAGATACTTGTTGGGGGATTGAGGGCGGTCATCTTGGACGTCGAGTAATTGTTTGGAGTCGTGAAAACTCCATGTGAGTATTTTGTTGATTAAATCTCATGACGGGCAAGTGGATGAGGAACTAAATACGGAGGGAACAGTAATGCCTTGTTCCCTTCGCGTACATGCAACGACATTGACACCGGGGTGGCCCAACGATTAACTCTCTACAGGAAGACCCGAACATGTTCATTGGGTCTAGCTAACCCAATTGGATGTGGTAATGAAAAGAATATGATCTGGATAGACTTTTAGCGTCAGCGATTGAATCCCCATTGTTGGCTTTGTGAAAGAGTTGTTATTGGCTTCATGTCAGAGTTATTGGCTTCGTGCCTCAGTGGTTATCGACTTCATGCCAGAGTTGTAATTGGCTTTGCGCCAGAGTTGTTGTTGGCTTTGTGCCAGAGTTTTTATCGGCTTTGTGCCACGACTTCGTGCCAGAGTTGATTATATCTCAGAGTTTGTCATATCTTTCAGAGTTGGCCTCTTGTAGTCTTGTCACGGACTTGTCAATTATGAAAGGAAAGATACAAAAAAGATATGACATATATACGATAGGATATATTGTTTAACTGATATGACCTAGGTACATATTTTTTATTTCTTACTTCCCTTCGGGGGTTTTTTCAGGAGGTCTTCCCGATTTGTCATAGTCGGTGAAGAACTCCCTGAAAATCGAATTCATCTTCCTATTTTACTGAGCTTTTTGCTCACGGATTATGGGTTTTATTTTCAGGTCAGTGTCGTAGAACAAGGAAGCATGTATATAGATAGCCTCATATATTTTGGACCAATGTAATATTCAGGCATGTTATATTTTGCATTACTGTAAGATAATTTGGAGTTGTAATGACATATTTATAAATTATGTATTCTGATGTACATGATAGTTCCTTAACTTCTATACCTAAAACCCGTTTGGGTTATTTGTCCTTGTTATGGATCGAGTGGGTCCGTAATGACATAACGCATGAGTCAGCATAAACTGGATTTTGGGGCGTTTCAATTTATTATGCGATGAAGGGAGTATTTACAAAGAACAATAACACTACAATGAATGACTTGATCGGTCATATAGCAACATGAAGTGTCTTTGGGTCCCAACAAACCCATATTTTCCCCTTAAAAGAGAAAACAAACATCCATCTTGATAGCATGCTTCCCATAACACCTCAAGAGTCAATCTCAATAGTCTTTGTATCAATGATACCAAAAAGCTTCAATTTCCTTGATAAGACAAGGTTCCTAACTTTTGCCTTTTTTATGGGATGGCCTAATCCCCTAATGTTTCTAACTCTAACATCCATAAGAAAGAAAGAAAACTGTACAAGTGTAAGAAGCTCACTTCTTGCTAGTCCTCTGGGCAGTCCCGGAATCCTTAACATTATTCTTCTTCTTTACAGCCTTTTCCAACTTCTTACCCTTCTTCAAAGCCTCTGCATTCCTCAGATTAATCATTATCTGATCAAGACCAGGAAAAGCTCAATGATAATGCCAGGCTGCATTTCAGGAACCACTTGTGACGAACTACCCTGTTTGCTAGGTGATTTCTGAGTGTCAGACTGTGTTTGCTCACTATCATGTCAGACTGATTTCGAGCAATCTGAGAAAACAGACTCGCTATTATCTCCTGAAACATCAGTAGCCAGTTCACTCAAAGCCTCCTTATTTAGTTTCTTCTTGCTCTTTTTATTGACCTGAGTCCACTCACGAGCAGCATCCCCTCCTGAGTCAACAACTCTTTTCCCTTTATCAGCAGTATCAGCATCCTTCACAGGCTCTGATATCTTGTACTTATGGCCAAATACCCCACATTTCACACAAATCGGGGGTTTTCACTGATACTCAACCCTAATCTATATTGGTCATCACCTACCTTTATGTATGCCTTGTCTGGCAGGGATTTAGAAGCATCTATCTCCACACATATATAGGAAATATCCAGCCTTTGCCTATTTTCTGTAAAAGTGTCAGCATACAAGGCGGTTCTAACTAGACTTGTTATGTCACTCAATCCTCTACACGTCCAAAGAGACAAAGGGACTTTATGACACTTGAGGGATCTTCGTATGCTGTTATTTGCAAAGAATCAAGCTGGGAGTCCACTATTGCAGGATAAGTGTTTTACCATGGAACAAATATGGGCCTCCCTCAAGGACTTTCTATCGAGCATGTGCACCAGAGATCTTAATGAAATAGAATCTTGAATTCTCAAAAGCACCTCCTCAAGACCCATCTTACCCCAAAACCCTTTAGTAGCAACCTCGACCATCTTAAACCCAAGGTTTCCATTTATGAAGTATCCGACCAAATACTCACTCTACTTGATCTGAGCTTCTTTCAAGATTTTATCACTTGGTTCAAAGACTTGAACACTCCCAGCTACAGAGGGCTGGACAAAAGACAGTCCCATCTTCTTTTCTAAAGGGTTGACATTCACCATAGAAACATACGTCTTGGCAGGCAGGCTCCTCAATTGATTCTGATTTATCCCTTTGCGAGACTCCTTATTTTGATGATTGCCTTCACCAACCTTCAGTGACGAACGCTCCGTCTGATTTTTGAGGAAAAGCTGATTCTGAGCCTTATTTAGTTGCTTGAGGGCATAATTCCTCTCCCTTGTTACCTCCTCTAACATTGATTTTGCCACCATGTCCTTATTGCTGTTGCTATCTTCATTTCTAGGGTTTCTAGGGTTTTCATGAATAGTATCCAACCCGTTCTCTAGTTCACCCATTGTCATATACGCTCCCTTAGCAACAATCGCCATCGATCGGAACAGTTTCAGAGTCCCAATCGTTGAATTTATAGGGCCAAAGTCTCAGATTTAAGCAAATTTGTTGATCTCTAAGGAAAAAATTTTTGTAAGGGAAATTCTTTTCTTGAAAACAAAAAAAAAAAGGGAAAAAAAAAAGAAAGAAATATTAGTTTTTTATTGGGACGTAAAGTTGTGTCTATTGATTATTGATTGTGGCAAATTTATAATTTTGGGACTCATAGAGAAAAAAAATTGGCATTGCTCAATTCACTCGTCTTTTGCTATAATATTAGAGTATAATATAACGTTGGACTTGCGTGCTCTGTATTTTTTGCGTTACCTGAACATGTAGTTGCCATCCTCCTGATGAATAAAAGAGTGCCAAAAATGCTGAATCACAGGGCATGATGCTGATCAAATCCTCTTCAGCCGTTTCTATTGAATTGACGTACCAAGTACCGAAATTCATGACTTTGAGAAAAATTAAAAAAAGTACCTAAAATTCATATGATAAGTAATCTTGTTTGTATAGCCTCCCATGGACCAAAGGCATTTAGCTCTATGAGACAGTTACGTACAAATATTGTATGAGGAACTTGCACATTATTAGTGTACTAACATGAGACAACTTATTTAACCCATATTGTACAAGAAACTTTTTACTAATTTAACTCTGACCGTTGGTGACATGTATTAATTATAGTTAGTCATGAGTATTACATAGTACATAACCAAGTTTCTTTTCCTTTTCTGCACGAACATGTATTTCATCATTGTATACGACGCTTTCACTAATGCCATAATTTCCATATTCCTTCATTGATATTTAATGACAGCGATTGTTAGATTGACATTTGGATAAAAGGCAGTTAATATTATATAATCTGATCTCGTTCCACTTGTAATTGAGCACAAGTATCGTACAAAATAACATTTATATCGTAGGCGAAATAGTATTACAACATAACTGGATACGATTTAATCGTCAATAACTTATCCCTATATAAACTAACTCTTAATATGATTGTCAAATAATCAAAGCAACACTCATATCGACTACAAAGACTATAAGTCCCAAATCTTTTAATGCCTAAGAGCACTCATATTAGGTCCTCTATGTTAGATTCATATGTTATATTGCAAACAACATTAATTCCCCTCTAGAACACATCAATGTATGGTAGATTGCAAATAATTTCCATACAATTATTTTTGTAGAGAATCATTCGTTTCGTACCTGAAAAGTTTGGATCGGTGAAGATGCATGACACATGTATTCAACTAAGCACATCGACTTACAATCCGCTAAATTACTTGTGTTGAACCCATCCTTTATTTTAGGCTTAAACAACCCAACATCGGGTTCACTTCCACACCAGATGATGTTCTTCAATTTGTGATGGTAAGTTCTAAGATAAATCCGCGCATCAAAACCGTTTTTTTCCCCTCAAATTTTACCATTGAAATAAAAACCAAAATCTCCAAATCCCCCAAATACACGCACCCGTTACTGTTCTATCAAATCTCTCACGTAATCGCCTTCACACCAAAAAAAATAAAATAATATGTAACCGTTGGATCAGCTCTGTCTCCCCTAAATCAACGGCCCAGATTCTCCTATCTCATTTTTGACTTCTTGCAAGTCTATATGACTTCTCGTTTACCCTCACCGTGACTCCAACCACCGACACATCCACGTGGAATCCCAGCGCGTGTGGTCCACCGCACGATCCTGACTCTCCATTGTGAGCGGTGCAGTGCAAGCGAAGAAGATGCGCGTGGGGGCGAAGGGGTTTGACTTGGAGGGAAAACGGGGTGGCCAATGAGGTAAAGACATATGGAGAGGTGGAAGCATGCAACTGAATAAGTGGCGTTGATCCGTTTCTTGTCAGAGTGAATTAAAGGAGCGTGGAGAAATTTATGGGAAGAAAAGGACAATGAAAAAAAGGAAAGTGAAAATTCATGATATAAAGACGAAATTGCCCATGGAAGCGTTTTGGTTTTATGAAGAACCCTCCCCATCTAGCTGGTGCAATTCTATAGTTTCCTTGGAGAGAGGAAAAGTGAAAAAGAAATATCAAACCTTCATTGGTACATTTACTTATTTGATTTATGTGTATATATATTTGTATTTATGTGATATGATTTGTTTTTCTGCTGTGGATTCTTCATTGATTATCAGACAGATATAATCTTTACATGTTAATCTTTGTAAAGAATTTCATTTTTTTAATTATCTTCGTGGGCATTTCCTGGAACTTAATTCCAGCTGGCATGTATTGCCATGGTGGGTTGGTATTTAATTTCCAAGGGGAGTGGCTGGTGGTGATGATGATGGAAGGGTGAAGAGTTGATGAGCATCGTTGGATTTGAAGTTATATTGGAACTCAAAGTCCCATTTCACTGAATTTGACTTTTGTTTTTGGGTTCCATTTTCTCATTTGTTGGGTTAGGTTTTTGAAGAAACAAAGCAGGGAGGAGTACCAAACCAAGATAGGTATGGCTGGAGGATTCACATTTTTTCCATTTCAGTCCCCAATAATTCCACCATTTCTCCTCCATTGTCCCCCTGTCCATGAACTGATCACATGCATTTTCTCCTATCTGAATTGGTTAATTGTTACTAATTTTTCCACATTTTGATACAAATTTGTTCTGTGTCCTTGTAGTTCTTTCTGTAATCTAGGAGGAGTTCATTGTGGTGACTTTAGGTTCGAGAAATCGGAGAAGATAAACGTAACACTCGAAGGAATTAGGCAGAGATATTGGAACTTCCAAAGATGTATGGAGATTGCCAAGTGATGCCGTCATCGATGACGGATACCGTCGTCACGTCGGATTCGCTCTTCTCGTCTCCGGGCAGGAACCCTAACTTCAACTTCATGACCGACATACCTTTCCATCCCTTCTCCTCATTGATCCCGGTAAGTCCATATATCCATCCTTGAATTCTTTCCAAATCTATATTGGTTTTCGTGTTGTACATAACTGCATGGACGGGCAAACTAGCGAGAATCTATATTCCTCCTTGTTAATCTTTCTATTTATTGTGCGATGATTTTGGTTAATTACAGAAAGAGGAGAGCACGATGATGATGATTAGAGGAGGAAAGGACGAAATCGATAGCTTATCAGGGAGCGAGCAGATCGAGGGACTCTCCGGCAACGAGCAAGAGAACGATGATGGCAACCAACAACAATCCCAGCTTCAACAGCCAGGCGCCGTGGCTGGACAACAACCAAAGAAGAAGAGATACCACCGGCACACCGCCCGCCAGATCCAGGAAATGGAGGCGTAAGAAATTAGTCTATGTCACTGAATCTGATCTCATCTGATCAATATCACTTGCTCACTCGTGTAAACAAATATATATAATATTGAACTAAGATATTTTGCTTCATAAGTTATGGATACGATTGTTTAGTTTAATAAGGTGGTATGGGTTGCAGGTTGTTCAAGGAATGTCCGCACCCAGATGACAAGCAGAGGATGAAGCTGAGTCAGGAACTGGGCCTAAAGCCTCGCCAGGTCAAGTTCTGGTTCCAAAACCGCCGCACCCAGATGAAGGTACGCACATATCCGTCTATTCCAACCTTCTCTATGTTATTGCATGTGGTTGTTCATTATATTTACGACGTGTACAACTCGTCCTTCCTAAATCCTCTCTTCGTGACAAAAATACCTGGTTGAAAAACTAATCGGCCTTTTTGGTGCCGGACGGCGGCGGCGCCGGAGGAGGAGGTGGATGGCAATATAGGTGTGTGTATGATATACTAGTTGGGTGGGGTGGGGAGTTACTGCGACCCATCTCGAAACATTCATGGCAATGGCACGATAGTCTGAGCATGCCAGCCTGTGAGGCTTAAATTTAACAGAGACAGCTCCCCTCTTCCCCAAAACGACGAGTTTTGTGGCTGACCAAGCAAGCCCACACACAACACAGCCATTCTCTCTCACTTCACGTACAATTCACAATTACTTGCCAGCCGCGTAGTTGTAGTAGTAGTACTTGTGCTAGTTATAGCTAGTTGTACCTTAGTATTTAATCTCCCAACCGTCTTTTGCAACTGTTACCTGCATCCGGGCTGGAGACCCAAACAAATAGCTAGGAGCGTATTGGGACAATGTAGTTTGGATATACTATCAAAATCTTCTTCGTTTTATCTCGAAAATCCTGGTGTAGCAAGGGTTGATAGTAATGCTGTCGAAGTACCTGAAACCTTATTCTAAAACTTAAAACGGAGCTATGTGTGTTACTTTCTTCGTCCCAATATAGATAGAGAGTAGTCATTTCTGACTGCGACTCTAAGCTCGCAAACTATTGCTCTTTTAACAAACAAAAAGTAGTTTAAAGAATTCCTAAAATATAATTTTGAAAGTAATTTGTCACAAGTTTTTCTATAGAAAAAGTGCTTTTGCATTGGCTCCATTTTCCCATTTCAACAAAAATGCTGTTTTTTGTTTGAAACATTTCAAATAAATTTATCGATGTAGAAGTCATAGGAGATAGGACCTAAGGTTTTTTTTTGGTACGTATGAGACAAATATTGTTTATATCTCAATAAGTTTCCCAACCCAGTATCTTTTGAGGTTTCAAGTGTAAACAACGTACAGTAGTCCCTTTGAAATCTAATGAAGAACATGCAATATTTAGCTTATTTTTTCTAAAGTTCAGTGAAAATAATGCTAATAGTTTAACACATGGAACTTAAGTTGCTAATTAGCCCTGATTTAGCTTCGAACAAATAAAATGACATCTCACGATGTTACACAGGCATAGGCGTGAGTTTCTCATTGTTTTTTAGTACTGGAAGAATATCGATCTGTTGGAACCGCGGTACTCAAGTGTATTTTCATGATAGAAAAAATGCACTTGATGCATCTTTAAGCGACATTAAAAGTGTTAAGAAATATAATAAGATTGTATACATTTTAACTTTTTTTCAGATCCTATCCGTCTTCACAAAGCCATGGAAGATTGCCATTGTTGTTTCAAAGCAATGCTCTCATTAGTCATTCTGGTTATCTAACTCTCTATTCGCATCACAGTTTCGACCTTATGTTTAGACGAATTTAGTCACTTAGGTAAGATTTTATATTTATATAGGCTTTTCGTCCAATTCAAATTAAAGCATTTTCTCTTTTGAGTCGTCTCATTCAAATTACAATATTTTCTTATTTTTTAATTTTTTCATATAAAAATATCAAATTATTTTTATTTTATATCATATCAATCAATCCATCATTATTTTTTTTTTTTACTTTTTTATCTTACATATTTATAGGGATAAAGTTATAATTCTCTATTAATATATATATATATATATATATATAAATTATCATATCACATCAAATTGTTATACCGTTATAATTTAAATGAGACTTAAATTTGGGTTGCAGGGAAACAGGAAAACTCAACGGGACGGATCTTATGGTTTTCATAATGACAGTGTGTACACAACTACGTGGAACAGAGATACTCATACTGTATTAGAACAAATATAACACTTATATTTTTTAGATATTTTATAATTAATATAATATATTTTATTTGAAAATTTTTTATCTAAAGAAATATAAAATTAATTAAATTCAGTTATAATATATTCACATAATTGTTATAATAAAACCCATCATCTTTAAAAAAATATTTTTTTATTAAATCTCAAAAAAATTTAATACACATATAAAATTTCGTATTTGTTAATTTATAATATATATTTTGGGACGAAAAGAATGAAGGATAGATATGTGAAATTCTATGCTGCGGCGAAGCATACAAGTTTATAAAAGACGGAGCAAATGTGGGAGGAATAATCAAGAAGCAGAGAGATCTAGCTAGATTAAGTATACCATTGTAGAAGAGACTTTTTTTTTTTTTTTTTTTGTGGGGTATAATACGAATAAAGGTAAAACATAGAAAGCTACTGGTGCAGCATGGTAGAGTGTGGAAGAAGAAGGGGGCATATGTCATCATGTCCACAGAAGAAGTCAGCAGCACCCTCTGCCACTGTGGTCTGTTGAGTGTGCAAGTAGAGGATCTAGTGAAATTTATCCCAAATATAAAAAAAATAAAAAAATTGAAGGAAAGGAAAACGAGAAAGATATTGAGCTAAACTACCCTTAAATATCTATTTTTTTTTGAAACATACTCCCAATAAAAAGTTTAACTTGACAAATGGATTAATATGGGTAGAATTTTTTTTGAAACTTACTAAAAAGATCAATATTTTTGTAAAAGTTATTGATTTGTTATAACAATTAAGAGATGAGTTATTGAATATTGTATTATACTTTCTTTGTCCTAAGATAAATATAACAGTTTGACTTGGGAATTTGTCGAGACAAACTTTGATTTGCGTCGTTGGATGATCAAACATCATTTTTCGTAAAATTATCGTTAAACACTAACGATAGTTTAATTTGTGTATTTCAATTCTGGGTCAATGATATACTTTTTTACATCATTAAAACGAATAAAAAAATTCCTCAAAATATATGTTGAATAGTATAAAAAGTGAAATGTCCTATTTATTATGGGACGTAGGAAGTAACCTATGATGATAGGTTTGATAAATTTTGCGGAAAAAAAAGAAAAAGGAAAAAAGATTTGTTATATTTTATGACTTCTCAAATAGGTTGTCTATTTTGGAGACGAAGAGTGATATCTGACTGCTTATTTGGGTTTTATAGTTTTGAGTAACGTAATGAGACAATCTTTAAGCTTTACCTTATGTTTTGAAATCAAATTGTGTTTTCAATATAAATACATGAAACTATAATGCACATATATATGATTTATTAGGCATAAAATCATTGGTGGTCACAATTTTTAACGGATATCAAAATGTACAGGAAAAATGAAAATTACGATGGCTATCTGAATAAAACGATACGGGAGACGGAACTAAGATGAGCTGGAGAGAGAGTGCAAGCCATGGCCATTGGCCCCCATTGAATATTAGGTCAGCTGTGAGTCTGCTGGGAGTGCTGTGGGTGTGGGCATTTAAACCCTACTCGTACCAATGATCCCCAAAGGCAACACACCCTTTTTAATTCTCCACAAGGACCAAGGACCCCCTTTTCATCCCTCTCTGAATTTTCATTTTTACATTTTATAAATATGATGTTTATTAATGATTTTGAACTTTTGACTTATGAGAGTGGCCCTGTGTTTCTTTTTTCACTTGCTGAGCTGCAGCAAATATTCAATGCTGTGGTTTAATTTATTACTCCATATATCTGTCATTTTTTCTCTTTCTTGTCTGACCAAGTGACCATCACCACATATTTTAATAAAGTGTTGTTATAAATGTATTGTTATATAGGTTGCATATCTTTGTTTTTAACTCCTATATTTGCTTTGGTGGTCTTAGGTTGACATATGCCAAACATTTTTTTCATGTAATATTTGTTGCGTTTCAACTTCCCTAGTATTATAATGATGATTTTAATATAGTCTTAAACCTCTAATGAACTTAGGATCATGAGACCACTTTTGTCCTTTTCCACTGAATGGTGTTTTAGTGAGTAGTGACAACAGTTTCTGTGATAGCACCAGCGCGGTCCCCTGCATGCTTCTGACTATGTAATTGTGCCTAGCATATCCACTTGTAGTTACTCCGTCTAGAAACATAAAGTAATATTGACATGATTTAAAGTGTATAGGATAAGCTAAGACTTGTGTCGCGCAAAACTAGAGCGCTAATGATATTTTAATTGGTAAGATATCTTTTCGTGAATAATTTTGTAAACCGACGAAACTCCTCGAAATATGTTGCCTAGAATATGATACGAAGGGAGCGGTTCTGAAGCATACTTCCCGCAGTTAGTTAAAGAGCATACAGAGAAGTCAGAGAGGTTAGAATGTATCATCCTGAAAATTGATTCGAGGGTAATGGCACGATAAGAAAGAACATTTTATAAGACAGCAACAAAGTTCGGAGGAATTTTAGTAGCGGAAGTACTATTTATTTTTCAATCCTAGGTTCAATCTCTGCTGGTTTGTATTGCAATTACTAAAAATGAGTTGATGTATGTATCATAGACCTGTCAAATTTGTTTTTTCCGGAGGATAGACCGGCAAATGATTGACGATAAGGTGATATTACAGTGGTGGTTTCATCTCCTGATTAGAGAACTTATTTTGAGTTATGCAGTTTTTGCCATCCAAGATATATATCATTGATTCTAAACTTTCCGTTGTATTTCTTGGTTGGAACAAAAATGGTATGCAGGCGCAACAAGATAGACAAGACAATGTCATACTAAGAGCAGAGAACGAGACCTTCAAGAATGAAAATTATCGCTTGCAAGCACTTATGAGGAGTCTCATCTGTCCCAACTGCGGTGGCCAACCCATGCTTGGAGAAGTCGCCTTCGACGAACAGCAGCTTCGCATTGAAAACGCTAGGCTCAAAGAAGAGGTAATCGTTGCTCATGTTTTGGAGATATATTTTTCCTTAGCTTTGTATTGCTTTCTTTATTCATTTTGTGTCTCTTTAATTTATTGCTTTATGCTTTCCATTGGAAGGACTTGTGCAAATCTCCAAGTATGGATTCGATCGCTCATGATCAAAATGAGTTAACTATATAGTCCAATGCAATTGTGTAGTCATCAATAGAGCAGTGAATTTGTAGGCATTCTTGCAGTAT
Source organism: Drosera spatulata (assembly GCA_035668315.1). Taxonomy (NCBI): domain Eukaryota; kingdom Viridiplantae; phylum Streptophyta; class Magnoliopsida; order Caryophyllales; family Droseraceae; genus Drosera; species Drosera spatulata. Next base: position 951 of record JAOVYX010015732.1, on the reverse strand, counting down.
GTTTTCATCGTTCTCCCGTACATCAATGACCCCGAGTTTGATGACATTCTATTTCCCTGTAGTTGGATCGGCTTTGCAGTATCGCTTCAAGGTACAGTGGCAGGCCGCTTCCATCAATGGGGCCGCCTCCATCCCTGCTCCCTCCATCCCTCGATCTAGATATGAACATATATTCAAGGCATTTTCAAGAACCAATGCCCAACTGTGTCGAGATGATCCCGATGCCATTCCTTCCTGATAGCACACCGTTTCATGAGGGCGGTTTAGTCATGGACGAGGAGAAAGCTCTAGCAATGGAGCTTGCCATGTCGGCTGTTGATGAGCTGGTGAAAATGTGTCACCTGGATGGGCCACTTTGGGTTCGTAGCAATACGAGTGGCATGGAACTACTTAATGTCGAGGAGCACACAAGGATGTTCCCTTGGGCTTTAAAGCAACACTACACTGAGATTAGGACAGATGCTACGCGTAGCAGAGCCCTTGTTATAATGAATAGCCTGAATTTGGTGGATGCGTTCTTAGACGCGGTAAGCTTTTTGCTCTTCAATTGCTCGCTATTTGTGAAGTTATTTTTTTCTTCGCTAATTATGCAACCAACGCTTTGGTGAAACTTTAGAACAAATGGATGGAGTTGTTCCCTTCGATCGTTTGTCGTGCGAAAACGATCCAGATAGTGGCTTCTGGGGTCTCTGGTCATGCTAGTGGCTCCCTTCATCTGGTTAGTATCAAAAAACATGATTAACTCTCGTATATCATTGACTTTGACCGATTGGCGGCAATGAGACTGCGATATCCATCTTGTACTAATTGGTTTCCCCTGCAGATGTATGCAGAGTTCCAATCTCTATCACCTCTTGTGCCCACCAGGGAGACCCATTTTCTTCGCTATTGCCAACACAATGCAGAGGAGGGGATGTGGGTGGTTGTCGATTTTCCAGTGGATAGCTTCCA
>JAOVYX010015731.1:0-56355 GCA_035668315.1 Drosera spatulata | reverse complement strand
AGTTTATGTACCTTAATCAACACTATTCAACTGTTTATGTATATATTTTGCTGTCGCCAACATGTATCAGATGAATGTTCTGCTGGGGGTGCCTTTTAACAATAAAAAAAAACCCTTTTGGCCCTCTTCTATGATCGCCCTGAGTTTTTCAGTATACTGAATGGAGAGCCATAGAGAAATTTGGCAAAACAAAGATATTATTTTTGGCCAGCATAAATTTGTATTCTACCTAGCCAAAAGAAAGGAACGAATAACCGATAACTTTGTGTATGGAGAATCTCAAAGGTGTAAAGTCACTGAGAAAAAATTTAACCCCGTTAATATGTTATAGCAATACTATTAAAGTTTCTGGGCTCTTAACTTGCTACTCTCTTCTTAAATAGCAACAGGCTGCTAATGGTTTTACCAATGATTCCTTCTAGAATTAGAGTTGGTTTGGAATTGAGAATTCTCGATGGGATACATAATAGAATCACCATACGGGATTGCAACTCTAATGTTCTTCCCTAGATCAATTGGAATCACCTATCGGCATTGGAACTCTTTTGTTCTACATCGGACTTGGCTCGGCTTGACTCATTTATAGCGCCTTATATAAGTAGTGAGTAATGCTTGAACATGAACTTGGTATCAACTTACCCCTTTGCCTCTCATTGGTCATGTGTGTGGCAATCTCCTTGGATTTCTTTGAAACCTCTTATGTGGTTACTAATCGTGTCTGTGACATACATGTTTGTTAATTTCTTTGTATTAGATTGAATTGAACAAGCACAGGAAATTAAAAAATAGTTGAAGAGATGATATGATTGTAAAGTTTTTGGTTGTGGGATGCAATCAATCTTGGGCTTCTTGAAGTGAGCCAAAAAAGACAATTGCTTTGAACCGTTTTTGTGTGTGTGTGTGTGTGTGTGTGGCAGGGCTTGATGCGTTCATCAGAACACTCAAAACAATATTAGGATAGAATGCAGTAATCAGGATGCTTGCAGCAGTATAGGTTTACGATTCTGTTGCTTTAGGATTCATGTATGTGCTTAATGGTTTTTATTATCAAGTCTGTTGCTTCTTGTTATTGTTGTGTTGGATGCCTTGCTGCTGAGTTCTTCACATCTCCCCTTTTTGTTCTTGTTTTCTTCTGGAAACTTGCTAAGCCTATGCTTTTCACAGGCTTGTTTCATTTCTTCATTTTAAAGCAGTTTCGTGCTTAAAATGGCTCTTTGACATTGTCTTATACTTGTACAAGCTCCATTGAATACATGGAGATGAGTTATATTTACCTATGATTCTGTGAACATTGCTGTTATCAATCTTGATAAGCTGCTAGCCATTTGCTGGATCACTACCATAAAAAATGGAACCGACTATTTTTCATTCCATATGGTTAACTCGACATTTAAATTTTTTATTTTTCTCCTGTTAGATTGATGGTAGCGAGCAAAAGCTGCATCACATTAACCATTCCATTCGCCAGATTCAGCAACATCAGACTAACAAGGTCTAAGGGGGTATTTTCCTTTGGTATTGCTTCATATGCTCTCAAAGCATCTAGTTATTGCTTACATGCTGTTTGTATTTCACATTCTTCCTACCAGGTTACTGCTTTTGGTGGAGATAGAGTCACACAACTACTACGAGTGATAGAGAATCACAGTCATAAATTCAGAAGACCTCCCATTGGTCCGATAGGTGTTCATGTGGTAAACTAGATTTTTTTTTTCTTTTTTTTGTTCCAGTGCAAGTTGCTGCATTCTACATTGGTGAAAACTTCAAGGTCTATACTCCCTGTTGACATTATAGTCTGTCGCCACCTGAATAATTTGTATAATGCGTTTCAGTCTATGTTGTTGATTGTCTGGTTCTGATGCTGATTGGGGTTCTGTCTATTTTCAATGGAAATACCAAATAGTAATTCACTATCTTTTGGCTTTTTGTATGTATATATGTATATTTCTGCTGCCTTTTTACAGGCAATATTGACTGCTCTCTTCTGTGTTTGCAGCAACTGGTGAACGGTGATGCATGGTCTATAGCAGTTGAAAATGCGATTGGAAGATTGCTGGATTCCTTCATTGTAACAGATTATCAGGATTCTCGACTTTTAAGACAATGTGGGAAAGAAATAAATTATCATCAGCTACAGATAATAATATACGACTTTTCGATACCCAGGTGATTTCTTGTTCTCTTTATGCCTTGGTTAGTCACTGGCAGCTATATGCTTCAACAATTCAACCAAAAACTCTATATCCTCTGTGGACCTACGTGCCACCTTGCCTTGAATCTTCTGCAGTTTTAGCTACAAGCTGTGAACAAAGGATATACTTAAAGTGCATTTTATGCAGCAATTCAGATTTTTTTTAATGTTTAATTATTGAAGTCTATTTCCAAATGGTGCAGGTTGGTCATCCCAGATAACAGAGTTCCAAGGACGGGACATCCAACTATACTATCTATTTTGCATTCTGACAATCCTACTGTAATGAATGTCTTGGTGGATAAGGTCGGATTTACTTATTCTTGAGAAGCTATGATACTGAGTTGTTTCCTTGGTCAAATTATCTCAGTTGGAGCACGAGTTTCAGTTCTTCTAAATGTTAATGGTTCTGGTAGCTATGATCAAGTAATTTGCCGTGATACGTTTGAGTTTCTCATGTAACGGTTGCAGGGACATATCGAACGACAAGTCCTTGTTCAGGATTATGAGATGGGAAAGGAAGTCACTTTTGTCCAACGAGTTCCTAACTTGAAGGAAGTCTACACAAAAGAGGGTTTTAATATGTAAGATGCCATTAGCTAGGTTTACTGTCGTACAATTTCTACCCTTTTGCCAGCTAATTCTTATGCATTCTCAGCCTGTGTTTATAGGTTAATGCTTTTTAAGTTGATATACTCTGGCTCTTTTTATGCAGTATTTATATAACAATTGAGATATAGTTTGTATAGCAAGATTCAAGTTTATCTAAGAACATGTAGATTAATTTCATAGCTCCCATCCAGCCCTGGATAACTAGTGAAGGGATTATTAATCCCTTCATTATTAATATTGGGATTAGTGATCCTATCCTTCTTTATAAATCATGTTTGATACAAAACGGATTAATAAGTAGCAGGCGGGAGATAGTCTATTGGTCGACGGTCAACGGGAGGTGGTCCGACGACGGGCGATGACTGGGCGCCAGTCGGACGATCGGGTGATGGTCGGGCGACGATCACGGGATCGGGCGCTGGGTGGCCATCATGCGGCAGATGGCGGTCGGGCATTGGTAGTGGGGTGACCGTCGACGATAGATCGGACGGTGGTCGACGATGGGTTACGGTTGACGTTTGACGGTCGAGCTGCCATCAGCGGTCGGGCGGGGGTCGACGATCGGGTTGCGATCGACGACGGTCAACGATCGGGTTGCGATCGACGACGGTCAACGATCGGGTTGCGATCGACGACGGTCAACGATCGACAATCGGTGGCAATCGGCGTCGGACGACGGTTGGTCAATGCTCGACGATCAACCATTGTTAAGGCGGTGGAACGGCGGTCGGATTACAATCGACGAACGGCTAGTGTTGAAATATTTATTCTGCATGGAGGGATTAATAATACCATGGGAGAAGGTGTGATTAATAGTGAGGGGATTAGAGGTGTTATCCCTTTAGGTGAGTTTAGTAATCCAGGTGCTTATTTTCCTACCAAACATAGGATTAGCAGGTGTTAGTTATCCAATCCCCCTTATCCTGGGTACTAAACATGGCTTAATGTATCATCTATTTTAACCGAACTGCCAAATCAATTTTCTACCTTCTTTGACTTCCATTTGATAGTAAATACTATTCAGTAAAACCTCAAACTCGTGCCCTTCTCCATCTTACTCTTCAATCGTCTTCTACCCACACAGCATCTCTAATGTGAATCCGCCTCCTCGTTTCCCGTGCATGTCCTACTGTGTGAATAGTCACATTGAATCTCTTAACAGTTCCACGGTGGATGTTGATTGTTATTTCTTGGTAGAGTACTTTTGTACTGTCAATAAAATGTTCGTGCTATCCATGTCATTCCACATAGATGATGTACAGCTTCATCTTTTCCCGCGCTTTTTCCTTTTCTTGTCCCTTTTCCCTTGTTCTCTTCTTTTCATGTTCGTTCACAGAATTTGAATTTCAATTGCTTGTGATATGATGAACCTACTACCCTGCAATATGAAGTAGTTCTATTGTGTCAATTGTTAGAAGTTAGAACTTATGTTTTCTCCTTTGTTGTTCGTGCCGTTGATGTGTGTGTTTTAGCCTCTTCTCCAGGTTTTTTCGTGGTTCAGTTCAGACTATTCTACCACCCAATAGGAGGTGCAGAGCTGGCCGCCTTTGTAGCACATACGGTGATCAAATTCAGGACCTTAAAAGAGAAGTGTACGATATAGAGGGGCATATTCAACAAACTCGAAGAAGGAAAAGAGATATGGAGCTTGACGTGCAAAATGTGGAACGGGAACTTGTAGATGTTAAGGTAATAGCTGTTTTTCCGAATGCTGGTTGAATTGCATGCATCTGTTTCTTTTCTTCTCTCCGTTTGTGCTTCAGTAAGAAGTGTTCTTTTGATTTCGCTTGAAGACTTCCTCTTGTGAACGGTTAAATCATAGGTATGATAGTGCTTCTCATGTTGCTGCATTCTCACCTTTCAAATGATTTTAGGTCCCCTATTAAGCAGTTTGTACTTTTTCTTGCCTACAAAGAGAGCTATATAAAACGGTTTTTCAAAAAATTTAAGAAAAATGAATGTGACGTTTTACTTGGTAAGACTTCAGATGATTAGACGGGCATGCAGCTTTTGACATTATTTGTGGAAGAACGAGATAATGCGTGCAAGGTCCATCGAATTGCGCCAGCAATTCGATGCTTTTTGTTTGTTTCAAGGATCTATTTGACTGAAGTGATGGCCTTTCTCTTCTGACATTCTTCGTGTGGTTGCCCGTGTTCTGTTTGCTATTTTCCCCTGCAATAGGGACTTGTATAACTTGAAGAGGAAACTTGAAAGTATGTAAATTGCGACTATGTGGTTATCTTGAACTTGCTCGTGTCATTTGCTTTTGAGTGTAGCTGATAGGTTGTGTTCAGGCTAATGGCATTATTTGGACCTTATCTGATGCAATTTTTTTTACTCCTTATGTATGCATATCATTTCTCATTGTCCGGGAACTGCATTCACTTCTATAAGATTTGTCGGATATTTTCAGTATTCTGATGAATGTATTTTTCCACTTCTTGAAATGAGCTAGAGAAGACGTCTGAATGTGGAAAAAGATCTGGTGTCTAAGAAGTTAGTTATTCAAGATCTCAAGAGCTCCCGGGAAATTGACGCTACTTTCGCCTCGCTAGCTACAGTGGATGAGCTTACTGAAGAAATTTCAGTTTGTGACCTAATACTCGCCCTATAATCATTCTTTTTTCTGCATGAGAACCCGTGCGTACATGGCTACATGCACACTTATATATATATATATATCCATAACAGTTTCTTCTTTGCTGCAAATGTTGTAGGAAGTAGAAAATCAACTGCAAGAAAAGGAAATACTGTTGGTCACATTTAAAGAGAAAATGAATGCGGCCGAAGAAAAAGTCCAAAACCTTAAAGCTTCATTTGAGGAGTTATGCGGTATGCAAATGCTGTTTTTATGTGTGTCTTGAGAATTGTATCTTGCTCCAAATGAGTAACTTATTGTTGTCTGGAATTTTCGCAGAGTTGGCTAAAGTAGTAAGTAATGACATGGGAGAAGCAACAAATGACCTTTCTGAGATAGAGAAGCAACTACATACTACAAACATGGTAATGTTCGAATTACTTCTTTTTTTTTTTTTTTTGTAATGGTTTCTCTAAGCACTTAATTTGCTTTCCTCTATACGTCGCCCCCATATGGTACGTAATAGGCATATTCCCGAATGTTCAAATCTACCATACCTCACTGACTCACTCTGATAGGCTCTCTCACTCTCTATGTTTGACATCGACAGTGGGGCACTTTCGTGTTTACTCTTCTTTGATTCTATTGGATGGGCAAAGTCGGTATTCTGGCCAAAGTGGCATACGCTGATATGAGTAGTTTTGTCTTTAGATCCTCTTTATTTATTGATCCTATAACTGATAGTAGTCTATAGAAGCAAAGATTAAAATTGAAGATGCTGAGGATGTGTTGTGAACTTCAGATGATCAAAGTACTACTCCCTCCATCTCAAATTAATTGAAATGTTTTCTTATTTGAGTAATGTCAAAATAAATGAATCGTTTTCTTATTTGGAAACTTTTTTCAGATAAAAGCTATCAAAACACTCTATTTTATATCACATTAACCCATCCTATCATCATTTCTCTTCTTCTTTTTTTCTCACTCATTTCTCTCACACACTCACAAGGGCTAAAGGTTATTGCTTATACAATTCAACACACATGTATTTCCATGCCGGGTCAAAATGTTTCGATTAAATTGGGATAGAGGGAGTAATAGATATAAGATGAATAAAATAACCACATTTTAGAAATAAAACCTGCAAAAGATGGAATGATGAATAATGCATTGATGATTATTAAAGGTTGATGTTAAGCAAATAAGGCCGCTGAAGGAAAAGACTTCTGGACTCTAAAGTCATGCAATATATTGAGTGGAATATCGTAGGACGGTTGGAGTTATGTATCAGAAAAGAGAATTTGTCGCATGACTGCATGAGACGTGTGTCTAGACTTATGATAATGAAAATCCTACCATTGAGGTGAAAGCTCCAGAATGAGCAACTGAGATTAGGATGTGGATGATCTTATAAGCTTATTACTTCATTCGTCTATCTCATTATTAGAGTTCACTTGTTTCAATTCAAGGTTCACATGCTCGTCAGTTGTCACAGAAGTTCCTTAATCACTTAGTATATCCACTCTAATTTTAGAGCTTGATCCTTTGTTATCGGTTATGTGACGTGGCATAATTATCGGCGTATATTTTCATCTGATTTCATATTTCAGGAGAAAGCTCAATTAGAAAAGGTTTTGAGTGAAAAACTGATCCCAGCTATCAAAGAAGCAGAACAAGAACTCGGTAGACTTCAAAACCAACGTGAGGTATGTCTCATGCACCACCGTACCTATTTGCATTATTTTTCTTACTTCCATGTCAAACGTTTTATGATAAAGAGAACCTTTATTGAGCATAATTATGACTTCATTTGCGATGAGTGAATTTTCAACCTGTTCCATCATCTCTCTGAGGTCTTCTCGCTGTCTCCTTCGTGCATACTTACCGTAAATTACTCAACCAAGCAAATCTTTGTTAGATAAATTACTTGCATTAAGATGTTGATGGCTTCAACACCTTTTGTTTAGAATCAAGGGGATCTCTTTGTATCGAACAACCTCCTACTGAGCTGGTGAACTGCAGGCCATATCTTTCTCTCAAGGGATATTATGTAAGCTGTCTGACTTGTCTGGAATTGCAGGAATATTATGAGAAAGCTTCACTTATATGTCCTGAGAGTGAAGTTGAAGCATTAGGTGGCTGCAATGGGAGCACTCCAGAACAACTTAGTGCTCAACTTAACAGGTTTAAGCAAAGATTGGTACGAGAAACTCGAAGGTAAAAACGTCTGTTTTCTTTGGTCAAAAACTCAAAGCTGCCAGATCATAAAGCTATTCTTCACTATCTTTATGACTGTTTGCAGTAATCCAGACTCTATTGATGACCTCCGGTTGATGTATGAAAAAAAGCAGAAAAAGATTCTGCGAAAGCAACAAACTTATGAAGATTTTCAACAAAAGTTGAACGTGAGTTCCTAAGTTGCACATGTCTCGTCTCTCCTGTTTTCTTTGTTTTCTTTTTTATTGTGTAAAAATCAAGGTTTTCATAATCAGAATCGATGAATTCCCAAACCCATTCGAATGGGTCGAATCGGGCCGATTCGATTCAAATCTATTTTTGTTCAACTTTTAGGAGAGAAAAGACATTAAAAAAGATAAACATCAACATAAAAGAGACAAAATTTTCAAAAATAAGTAAATAACATAAACTAAAATTATAGAAGTCTTAATTTGAAATTTTCACATCTTTAGGTGGTTCAAATTTCAAATTACATAAATTATTCAATATCATTAATTAGATACGTTTTTAATGATTTCTAAATCAAAATAAATGAAGAATGACGATGATCCTCAATATATTCTTTATAATATCTAGGATTCTCGCTAGAATTCTGATCAGGATCCCGAGTTTCTGCGCATACAAGTCGATCACGACCATTAGAAAAATAATGAAAGACAACGTGAAAGGTAGCATGATACCTCAGTTGTTTAGATCTTGTTTTCTAAAGCATGAAAGGCAATATGATTGCCCGAATCGGTATGAATTGCCCGATTCAAGGTCGATTCAGACCGATTCAGGCCAATTTGGGACGATTCCGGCAATTTTTCAGAAAATCGGTGTGAATCAAAATCGGTGGAGTCAAAAACCGATCCGATTCACTGATTAATCGGCTGATTCAGGCGATTTTGTAAACCATGGTAAAAATATGGTAGTTTGTGTCTATCCACATTTGTCCTGAATTTTCCTACAATCCTCCTTATACACCAACGAAGGTGAAAAATGAAAGTTCTGGTCAAGCTGCAATTGGTGGGATAACAAGACTTGTCGTCATGAGTTGAGATTGATTTTAGGCTGATGCCATAGCTTGTTCCTCACATTTTATGAAACATAGAACTTCTATTGCGAGAAACTGAATCTTCAGCCTTTTCTTCTACTCAAGACGAGTGAGGGCTTGAAGAATAGTGGATCGGAAGAAGTTATTCTGTTTTCTAATTTTCTGCCCTCGGGAGTTCATGGAACAGAAGTCAGTTGATGGGTTGAAGAAAAGAAAGTAATTGCCCATAACTCAATCACTCAATTGGGGCATGTCGGGGGCAAATGGTCAACCAAATTGCTCACTTTGCAAACTGAATTGTTAGATTAGTCCAATCCATGGACTCGTCCATGGAATTAGCGATTTCACCCATGACTTGGAACTGGTCCATCAGATTCCGTTCTAGTTCGACCCTGAATTGAATGATTTGCAACCATTCAGCAAACCAGGATACACACTCTTGCTCTCCCAGTATTCCTAGACTTTATTCTGAGTTAAAAATGCTAGTGTTCCCATGAATGGTGTCTTTCTTTCTTTCCACCTTTCCTTCTTTTTTCTTTTTGTGTTGGGATAATGCCCATTGGGATCAGTATCATTGCTCAAGATTAATAGTACAAACGGTCATAATTCCATCGGGTAGGACATTGCCTCAATTCCTGCTTTGGGCATTTTTCTTGCTCATTGAATTTTGTTAGGTGATTTAATAAATTTGCCGGCATGAGTTCTGATGGTTTTTTTTTTTTTTTTACACTATTGGCATGAGTTCTGATGTTACCAACGCCATGATGCCATATTTGCGTTCATATTGTTGACTTTGAGATCGTATTTTGCATGTTACTCTGGTAATTGTTTCTTTTCGCTTTTCTTTCTTATGCAGGCATGCACGGAAGCGGTGGACATAAGAGAGCAGAAATTTCAGCGCAATGCCTCTTTATTGAGGCGCCAGTTAACTTGGCAGTATGAACTCTGAGTTTCAAAGCATTAACAATTCTGTCAATAGTCACCCTGCAGATTAAAAACTTAGTCTTGTGCTCTGTACTTTCCAGTGTTCTTTCCGATAGAGAACATATTTCTCTTTTATTTCCTTTGAAACATATTTATCAATTTTTCTTCTGCAAATTTGTTTTATTAGGTTCAATGGCCATTTGAGGAAGAAAGGGATCAGCGGAAATATTAAAGTTAGTTATGAGGAGAAGACACTAGCGATAGAGGTAATTCTCTCTTTTTCTCCCTTTATTCCTTTTCTTCTGTCCGAATTGAATGAAACTATTTCAAGACGAACTTTTCTTTAATTGAGAAAATTTCAAGGCGAACTTATTTCTCTTAAATCTATGTTTTCCTTGTTATATTTTCAATGACATGGTGTTCTAGGTGAAAATGCCTCAAGATGCATCGAGCATTGCTGTTCGGGACACCAGGGGCCTTTCAGGTTTTTTCCTTCGCATTTAACTCAATAATTTTATATTTCTTGCAGGTTTAGTGCTCATATGATTTTTCACATCGTTGACTTGTTGATAAAGTAATTGGGAGTTAGATGTTTAGTTTGAGATTTTGTAAACTATTCTAAATACACATGAACTATACCTATTATTGGCTGTTGAGATAAATCATATTTTGATCTTAGATGTTTAGTTTGAGATTTTCATATCACCTGATATGTTATTATGGAAGTCTCTTATGCAAGTCATAACTTCGAATAATGTGTCATGAATGGAAGAACGGTTAAGCATGATCCATGTCTTCTTTTGGTGGCACTTCTCTCCACGACTGATGTGTTCTTTCTAACCAGGTGGGGAGAGGTCTTTCTCGACCTTGTGCTTTGCAATGGCCCTCCATGAGATGATTGAAGCTCCTTTCCGAGCCATGGATGAGTTTGATGTATTTATGGTGAGTTGTATTTGTTGGATCTGATGCCTGAGGAGAAGTTAAGCTGGTTCTAGTATTATTCTGAAGGCCCTTGAATGATGCCGTGGCCTTTTTTTATTGATTTTCAGGATGCTGTTAGCCGGAAAATTAGCCTGGACACTCTGGTTGATTTTGCTGTATCACTGGGATCTCAGTGGATATTTATCACACCTCATGATATTAGGTATGCTATGGGCTTGCCGTGCATGTGTGATATTTGCTGCACACATGATTGGACTATCTCTGGAGAATTTTTATCACCATCAGTGATATTATCCGGTTGGTGGATCGACGAACCATAGTGTGCCCATTTGGTCATCTGAGGACAAAATTCTCATATTCAGGCCAAAGTATAATAATGATTGGTAAGCATGTTAGTTAAAGTTAATGAAACAGCTTGTCTCAGATGTCTAGAGATTTTCAGCTTCAATGTTGAAAACAAGAACACCCAAGTTGCGTCTTCCTTGTCAGTAAACGAATCTCCAAGAGAACAAGCCAACTATATGGCTATGAATGTGCTTCATTATTAAAATTATCCTCATGCTGATGCCATATGATGACTTGTGCTTTATAATGTTTGCGAAAGCTTTTAACCTATTTCTGACGCCTTTCTTTTGCTGAAGATGGAGTGGTTCTTGCAACCTAACTAAAGGTTTCACAATTCTTGTATAAGCTATCTGAACTTGTGCCTTTGGTTTTTTCATCTTATGCAGTATGGTAAAGCAAACGGAAAAAGTTAAAAAGCAGCAGATGGCAGCTCCTCGATCATGACCGTCCGCTGTTGTTGCAACTCTGGAATCAAAGGTACGTTTCCCTCATTGAGGGAATCAGATCAGTAGATAACCTTTTGTCATTAGTTAGTGGCAGGCGTAGCTAGCATAGTCTCGCACAGGATGCCCTGCTGCGTGCTGCCCCTTATTTATTAAGGAATCTGGACTAAAATCAACAATGTGAATGCTTCTTTAGATAGTGTGTGCATCTCACTGTATTTTCGAGTTTGAGCAGTGAACTTGACAGTGCCAAGGAAGAAAGCATGCCGTGTAAAGAATTCTAAATTTAGTAGCTTGCTAATTTATTTGAGCTTTTGTCCCTGAACTTTTTCGTATACCAATTGCATTGCAAAAAAAATAAAATGTTGGTTAGGCGAAAAAGGTTCTTGTTATTAAGGAAATGGGATCAAAACCCTGATCATTCCTCCCGTGCTCCACTTCTATACTCACCAGCGTCAGCTTCTCACAGACACGTAGCGGAGGAGGTGGTGGGAGCTAGGGTTAGGCTTTTGGTGTTGTAAGATGTCGTGGTGCGGCTCTTGGTCCTGTTGGAGGTTGAGCTCGCCGGAATGGGAGGGGTGACTAAGTAGTTTGTCAAGGTTTCAATATCGTTTCAAGCCAACCATTGAAAAAACTTTGAATATAGTGTAATTACCATCCCTTGTCTAATCTAATCTAATTTAATATATATCATATAGTTCAATCGTTTTTAATCGCGATAAATGGTAAACAGTATGATAGGATATTATTGTCTTTTAAACGTTTTAATGGATAATCAAGTAATTTAATTTTATTTAAACTAGTAGAATATTATCCAATTAATTTATGGTTTTTGATTATGAATTGAACAATTTAGATTAAATTTTGATTAAAAGTTAATATTTCAAATTTAACATAAAATCTTAATAGTTTTGTATATGAAATCGTCTTTTAGTATAATAACACAATAATTCAAAAAAAGAAACTATCACATTCAATATATATTAGATAAAGTTAATGCTATTTGTATATATTATTTTTATTTATCCCATGCAACGCAAGAGTCATTATTCTAGTATATATATTGTACTATCCAATCTTTTTTAAGCAGCAAATGGCAAATAGTATGACATGTATTATTATCATTTTAAAATTTTAATGGATAATCAAGTAATTTCATTATATTTAAACCAACAGAATTTTCTCTAATTAATCTATGAGCTTTGATTATAAATTAAACGATCGAGATTAAATTTCGACGATATTATATATATCGCATTACCCATTCTCTTTTAAGTAACAAACGGCAAATGGTATGACAAGAAATTATTATCATTTAAAAATTTTGATGGATAATCAAGTAATTTTATTTTATTTAAACTAAAAGAATCTTATGTAATTAATTTATGGCTTTTGATTATGAATTGAACGATCGAGATTAAATTTTAATCAAAAATTAATATCTCAAATTTAACATTAAATATTTGGATCAAATAAAAATTATATAAATATTATATATGTAAAATCTTTCACATATAAAAAAATCCTACCAGTTTTATATATGAAATCGTCTTTTGGTATAATAACACAACAACTCAAAAAAAAAAAAAAACTATCACATTCAATATACATTAATTTTTTCCGTGCAACGTACGAATAAGTATTCTACTATATATATCGTATTATCATGTCGTTTTTTAAGTGCGGCGAATCATTTCGATGACAAACGGCATTATTGACATTAAAAAATTTTAATGGATAATCAAGTAATTTTATTTTATTTAAACTAACAGAATCTTATCCAATTAATTTATGACTTTTGATTATGAATTGAACGATCGAGATTAAATTTTAACGATATTTATTTTAACCTAATTATTTGATAAAAAGTTAAAAAAATCTGAACAATCGTATCTATAATAATAAACAAAAATTAATATCTCAAATTTAACATAAAATATTTGGATCAAATAAAAAATATATAATAATTGTATTAGTAAAATTTTTCATAGAGAAATAATTATGAGAAATCTTAACGGTTTTATATATAAAATCGTCTTTTAATATAATAAAACAATAAATTTTGTTAGATTTTATCCACACAAAAAAAACTATCACGTTTAATATACATTGATGCCATTTAAAAAAATTAAAATCAATTAAATAACATCTAATCTAATATATATCTTAACCAATCGCCATCATCTGAATTTTATTAAATATAATATGAAGAATTCTCTCTTAATTTATATACAACATCTTTCACAAACAAATATTTAGATTAGTGATTTAAAACATAAAAATAAAGGGTAATATTTAAGAATGTCATTTACTAAATTAAAAAGGCGAAAAGTAAAAAAAAAATCCAAATATTCAAATATTACCTATTCAAAATAAAATATAAAATAGATCAGTGTATTTCTAAAAGAAAAATAGGTTATCTATATCACATAAAAGAAACAAACGCATAAATTGAAAAAGAAAAATTCTTTTAAAATATAAATTTATAAAAAATTAATCTGTCGATTTCTTTGTGACATAAGTAATTTAACGTTATTATTTCATTATAATTTTTTATCCCGTACAGCACACGGTGAAAATAGTCTAATATATACTGTATTATCCAATCGTTTTTAAACGCGACAAACCATTTCGATGGCAAATGATATGACGGAGAATTATTATCATTTAAAAATTTTTTAATGGATAATCAAGTAATTTCATTTTATTTAAACCAATAGAATCTTATTGAATTAATTGATGACATTTGATTATGAATTGAACGATCGAGATTAAATTTCGACAATACTAAATTTAACCTAACTCAAAAGTTAAAAAAATATGAACAATCATATATATAATTATAATCAAATGTTAATATCTCAACTTTAACATAAGATATTTGGATCAAATAAAAAATATATAATAATGAGTATACATTATCTGTAAGTGTGATTTTTATTTTCAAATAACAGATTAGTAGAACCAATCATTTTTTTTTTACGGGTTGGTTCTTTTTTTGGGAAAAAAATCTTGTTTGGTCTGATTTGTCCTTCAATCTAATATATTTTTCTATCATTGCGCCTCAATCAAATGTTATATTATTTTTCTTCTTTCGCATCAATCAGATTGTTTTCATTTGCTCTTCATTTAATAAAATCCCAATAACCGTCGAACTTCTCATCATCCTCAACCACTATCTTAATTTAGTGTCCTCTTCATCCAATCAGGTTGTTTAAAATGAAGTTGAAGGTCCTCCTGATGATGGTCATAATTGGAGGAAGTACGGGCAGAAAGATATAGGTAAGCAAGTTTTGCCTTGGATGTTGCTAACATTCATATACTGTTGGGCTATATTTCGAGCATAGATGCACACATTGGGATGTGAGATCTTACAATGCAATTCTATATTTATGCAAAAGTTGCTATAGATGCATATACCACAGCACCTAAGATTGTTGGGCTATAAAGCAAGTTCAAAGATCCGACGAAGATCCTTCCATATGTGATATCACATACAAAGGGAAACACACATGTAGGATTGGCGCTCCGTGTTCAAAGTCGATGCCCACATCACCAGAGACACGTGTGTCACGGCTGCAGCACCTTCAGACTGCAGTGCTCCGGTATAAATCTACCATGACGATGAGGGTGAAGTTGGGGTGCTCGACAACCTCGGAGAGGAAGGATTCGGAGTTGTGATCTTGCTCATGACAATGTTTTGGAGGCACTAGATTTCAGAGTTAAAGTGCGTTTTTTTGAAGGGAGAGCAGTGTTTGGTGTTTTGGAGCACTGTTTTGAAGAATGGGCACTGAATATAAACAGTGCACAACGTATTCATACATATGTGCACTGTTTGTTACGGGAACGATGACGACGAGAGACACATGCGCACTGAATACAAAGAATGCACATTGTTTTTATATATATGTGCACTTTTTGTTATGGGAACGATGACGATGAGAGACACATACGCATTGTTTATTCCAACAACAACACAATGGCGACGAGGATTGGGTTGTTGATGACGACGGTTAAAATTTAGGATTTTTGGATAATTATTGTAATCTTTAAATTAAGATAATAAATTATTGTAATCTATTGTAATAAATCATTTTGTTATTTTGATTGTGAATAAATTAGATCATGATTTGAATTTATGAATTAATTGATAATAAAAATTTTGCACTATGATCTATTGGTAATTAATAAAATTAAGTATAACTAATCTGTAATATGCAAAATCTTTCACAGAGAAATAATTATAACAAATCTTATCAGTTTTATATATGAAATCGTCTTTTAATATAATAAAGCAATAACTTTTGATAGATTTTATATATAAAAAAAACTATCAGGTTCAATATACATTAATCCATATAGAGAAGGTTAATACTATTTGTTTATATTATCTTTATTCATTTAAAAAAAGATGTCATTTAAACCAATTAAATAAAATCTGATTTAACATATATCTTAACCAATCAAAATTAAAACATACCTTTTCTTTCTGTCATCTCTGAATTTTATTAAATCTAATATGAACACTTCTCTCTTGATCTTATATACAACATCTTTCACAAACAAATAATTAGATTAGTGATTTAAAACATAAAAATAAACGATAATATTTAAGAAGGTCATTTACTAAATTAAAAGGCAAAAACTAAAAAAATCCAAATATTCAAACATTACCTATTCAAAATAAAATATAAAATAGATCAATGTCTTTCTAAAAGAAAAATAAGTTATCTATATCACATAAAAGAAACAAAAACATAAAGTGAAAAACAAAAATTCTTTTAAAATAAAAATTTATAAAAAAATTAATCTATCGATTTTTTTGTGACATAAATCATTTAACGTTATTATTTTATTATAATTTTTCATCTCATACAGCGCACGAAACAATATTATAATATATATTGTATTACCTAATTATTTTTAAGCGGCAAACCATTTAGATGATAAATGGAAAATGGTATGACAGGATATTATTTTTATTTTAAAAAATATCAATTAAAATAAAATTAAAATCAATTAAATAAAATCTAATCTAATATCTAACATATATCTTAATCAATTAAAATCTGATAGTAATTTCAACTAATCTAAAATAAATATAAACTTTAATATCTTAATTTAATATAAAATATTTGGATTAAATAAAAGATATATAATAGCTATTTATACAAAACCTTTCATAAAGAAATAAGTATATGAAGTCCTAACAATTTTATATATGAAATCGTCTTTTAGTATAATAAAATAATAACTTTTCTCACTATCGCGTTCAATATATCTTTATCTATATATGTATATTTAAAACAATATCTTTATATTATTTTTGTTCTTGCCGTGCAATGCACGAGATAGTATTTTAGTATATATCATATTATCAAGTCATTTTAGATGACAAACGGCAAAGGATATGACATGGCATAATTGTCATTTTAAAAAAATGTCACTTAAGAAAATTAACACCAATTAAACAAAATCTAATCTAACATATATTTTAATCAATCAAATCTAATCTAGCGTATATATGAACCAATCAAAATTAAAACAGCATCCCGATTTCTTCTCTCATCAACTACCGTAACTTGAATTTTATGGTAATCTGAATTTTACGAAATCTAATATGAAGAATTATCCTTTGATCTTGTATAATATGTTTTATAAATAAATAATTAGATTAGTGATTTAAAACACAAAAACTAAATTAAAAATCAAAATATTCAAACATTACTCATTCACAATAAAATAAAAAATAAATCAATGTCTTTCTAAAAGAAAAATAAGTTATCTATATCACATAAATATAAACTGAAGAAAAAAAATCTTTTAAAATACAAATTTACGAAAAATTAATCTACATAAATCATTTAATATTATTATTTTATTATGATTTTTTATCCAGTGTAGCAGAGGAGCTGTACTCTAGTGATATGTAGCTTCTTCATATGTTATGGTTCTGTTGGATCAAGAGCCAACTATTATCAAGCGTACCCAGAGCTCGATTGGTAAGCAAACAGAAGAAATCAAGACAACCATGAAACTAATCATTGTCGTAGGTAAAATTTGAATCCGAAAGGTTCTTGAATGAGGAACAAGCATTCCTATGCTTGGCGATTTCACTTTCCTCGGATCCATTATTAAGAAATACCATGAGAACAATGCTCGGAACTAGCTAAAACATCAACTATCCGAAAAGCAGTTGCACTTTCCTCTCCAGGTAGCTTGCTATTTCTGATTAAACTTGTTGCAAAACCTCAAGCAATTGGCTTCAATATATACATCTTCCCGGCATGTGGGTTAACCGTCGCTGTCAGATTCCCGACCAACTTTTGCCTCAGATACTCGTGCTGCAAAAGAGAAATTCATATATAAAGAGCTCAGATATTATCAAACCACTTCAGGTTCAAAGGACAAGCGTGGTTTCCTAGTATGATAAATGTCGTGAAGGTTTTATAGTTTTGTCGTTCGATGAGTTCTTGGAAAGAGAGGTGACTTGGAGAAATTTGAGTTGCATACCCTCCAAATGTCTCTAGCTCTAACGACGCTTTTTGGTGGAATGCCGATATCGTCCCAGTTAGCGGTGATGGGTTCGGGCGACGGTCCTCTGTTGATGAGTAGCACGGCCACCCTGTAGCCAGATAGAGGCCCTGCCCATACCTGCACATCGGTATCTGGCAGTTATACTCACTGTCACTTTGAAGTATAGGTATTGACAATCGCTTCAACTGGCGACAGCTGTTGCTGCCAAAATCTGAGAAAAATATTTCTGACCCTTGCTCGACTAATATTTGTCGCTAACTAGTGACATCTATCTCAAAGCTGAAGCCTCTATCAGTTTTTATAGTCGAACTTGATCAACCATTAAACTAAATGGCGACTGAAACCATTTGGTGGTCTATCCCAATGGTTCACCTGCTAGAAAGCCTAATTCAATTAGTGCGCAACCCCATTCACAGTACCTGTGCTTATGATGCTTGGCATCCAAATTGAAGCAGAAAATCATACTATGAAATGATCTGATATAATCAGTATACCTCAAGGTCGCCTTCCGATCTAACCTTCTTAGCTTGAACACCAAGAGGATCTGTGTGCAGGTAAAAGTTTGCATGATTATACATCACCAAATGTTGGAACGTGAGATCACTGCATTGTATTGGATCAAGATAGAGCTGTACCTTGGTTAACGGCAATGACTTCTGAATTGCTGATAATTTCCATGGTCTCTGCCGTCATATTCCTCACATTGCAACCAATTAGCAACGGAGCCTAAATGGCATATCAGTTAGAACTTAGGTAAGATAGCAAGTGATTATGGATTTGATCCTCTCTAAGTATAGCACCTTTGAGATTCCCCATATACTGAAGTGGATAATATACTCATCCTTTGTCATCCCTCCATTTCCTACCTCAAGCATGTCGGGATCTGCTCAAACAAGGCGGAAAAACATAAGCGTTATGATCAAGAGTGGGAAGCATTGAGCATACGAAAGAACTGCAGAGAAGATATCATGAACCATTCCAGCCGCCGGGTCTTGCAAGGTCAGCGTAGTATTCATTCATGTCAGCTCTAGACACCATACTGCAGAAAACAAGCCATTGAGGATTGTGTCATGGTGTCGAAACGATAAATGTGTCATTTTTTAATAATCATAGTCACTGCTCAGACCGAAATGTTATACCTTGCCCAGTTATCGGCTATGTCATTGGTAGTTCTCCAGCTATTGCCAACAGGGAAGCCCCAAAGAGCAGGGTGCATGTCTCCCCTAAACAACGAAATGAAAGAATCATGTCAGGACTCACAAGATCCAGCGCATCATACTAAAAAAAGGGGGGGATATGCACTCGGCTCCTATCGAGGAATTCCCATGTTCTTGCTCTTCCGATAGGGAAGACGTAATCTGGCTCAACCATTACGGAATTGCCTTTGATGACTGACTACAGATGCCTGCCAACATCTCGCGATAGATTTAGCAAGCTAAAGAAAGCAGACATTACCCTTTTACTAAATAGTTAGGGGCACGCACATCGGTCGCTATCACTCTCTTGCCTAGACCGGGCAAACTCATCTACATGAAAGAGCATTTGTTTGGGAGAAGAGATGCGTGAATCAAACAGTTCTGTACCATTCACAGAGTGAGAAGAAGATTGGCCGCCCGGCCTTCATCAAGGCTCGAGTCATCACAGGGTACCTACAAGAAAGAAAATCATATAGCATAGCCATCAATGTTCCTAAAGTAACAAGATTAAACATTTTAGTTCGTATTTTCTGTCTTATGAATCAGGCACCTAATAGTTGGTTTTATGCCTCCGTTGTTGCAGTTGTCGTACTTCAAATAGTCGATTCCCTGCAAAGAGTGATTCAGCATGGTCACTTATCAGCAGTTCTCTTACTAGGAAAGCCGATACCAAAGTTATCAGCAATTAGTAAAGCAAGTTTTTTTTTCTTTAGGAAAGATCTGAAATAATATTGTTGTGCACCATGAATCATACCCATGCTGCAAAGGTTAGTGCATCCTGCTCTTCATGACCAAGTGATCCGGGCATCGTTTTGCTGCAAGTAAAGTATCTGCAGAACAGTGCAAATTTGATTTCCAGGAGAGTTATTTTCTGGTATCAAGCTCTGGGCAAAAAATCAGGCAAATGCTGTTTTATTTTGGCTCTTAACTCACCCTGCATCTGAGTAGATACCAAGCTTTAGACCCTTGCTGTGAACATAGTCTGCAAGAGCTTTGATGCCTGATGGAAAGGTCGACTTCTTTGGTACCAAATAGCCCTGTAGTACATAAATGGCAAACCGCAAAGGCGCAAAGGAACTTAAGTATATATGATCATACTAAAGAAGCAAATAAACGGGTACGGTGTAAGGAACAAAGAAAAGTTATAAGACCTGCTTGTCACGGGTTAACTCGGCCCAACAATCATCTGAAACATGATCACTCGAAGATCAGTAAGGAACAAATTTCAATATCATTTAAAGGCCAGAAAACAAGAATGATATGTACCTATGTTAACATACTTGTATCCGAGCTTTGAAAGACCAGTTGCAACTATAGCATCAGCTGCCATTCAAACAGATAACCAGGCACCATCAATAAGCTCTTTCTTGCCATTAATCTTTGAGTGTCAATAAAAGGATGAACTGAATGCAAGAGCAAATTAAAGCTCACCAGTTTCCCTAATCGTGCTTTCTGAAATATTGCAGGCAAAATGATTCCAACTGTTCCATCTGATCAACCGTCACAACAAGGGTTCAATTCAATATTGGTTCACCATCCGTCTGTTAGTCGCAATAAACAAGACTAAATCTATGCTATCAACTTGACATATAACTTATGAAACCGAAACAAATTTAGTATGACCAAGACAGAATTTGCCAGTTTCGTACATCAAGTGCTGCTTTAACTTGGGATAATCTTGAAGTCAAAGCTCAAGCTCACTCCAACTCTGCACACTTCCACTCCTATGAAACCCATTTCAACTTACAAAAAAAAGGAACTGTTGAGGTTCCAGGTCAAGAAATATTATTTGTATCTTAACAGGAATCAGCCCCAGTTGAATTACGACCGAAAGGCTAGAAAACTAAACGAGTACCCATGACAACACTCATAAAACTGATCTCTACAATGAACCAACCAGCATTGCATGTTTGAAAGAACAAGACAAAGGGGAAACAAAAAACTATGAATCAGTTTCCAATCAAGTCCAGGTGATTCACACAGAAACAAACAAACCCTTTATCCCACAACAGGAAATCCGCTACATGGATTCTTTGTCTTAAAAAATTCCACAAAAACCCACAATACCCTTTTCCTCACTCCACCATTTCCCCCAAAAAAGTTCAGATTTTGAGAACAAGAGCATGGTTTTACCCCATGGGAGGAGCCTTGCCAAGGCCATTGGAGAGCAAGTATCTCCTGTATGTGTCATGGTGCTCCACTGATGCTGCTACTCCACCACACATTGCCACTGTTACTAACAGCACCAAACTGAGCCTGAGCCCCCCAATTTTTCTTTCCATTTTGGCCCTCTTGGATCTCTGTACACTCTCTCTTGTTTGTTGCATTGGTATGTGGAGCATAGGAATGGTGTGTATATATAGGCAGATTAGCTTGAAGAATCAAAATGGGAGACAAATTGCACATGGAAGCATGAGACATAGGAGTTGAAAGTGACTTGAGACTGAAATTGTTGTTCATGTGTATTTTCTGTGCTGTGGATAAGATATGATCCTCTAATCATATTCTTTCTTTTTGTAATCAATGCCGGGGTAAACTATGGACGATAAGTAATTTCGTCTAACAAGTTTATGTCAGAAATGTTAACAATAATGTCACTACTGATATGTAATTGGCCGGCATCGGTCAAGTTTGCTTGAATTATATTCGGATTGAAAATTTATATATGTGTTAAATTTATATTGAATAATATTAAAAATACGATCAATTATAATAATTAGAGAAATTAATGGCTATATTATAATTGATTTAATGTTATTTTTTATAAAAAATTAGGAAACATTGAAATAATTTTTATGAAACATTCAAATAAAATAAATGTTATAATAATTTTTATGAAAGAAAAAGAATAAAACATAGAGTAATCACATCCGGATTCGTGAGCCGTGAATGTCATTGGCATTGCTTTCTTGTTTCATTTACACAATGAGGAATGGAAAAATGTTAAGCTTATTCAAGAAGCATGTATTTGAAGTATATACCAGACGGGACTATCCAAATCGTTGTCTCATGTCTGTATTGTAGAAGAAACCTTTGAAGTAGTAAAATTTTGCTCTCCTATTAGGGTGCAGCAAAACGGGAAAATGTAGGATGATATGTAGATCATGTCATAGTTGTTGATGTTTTCTATTGAGTGAAATACAATCATTGGCATGTTGGTTCTTTATGGTGTTTATATCTTCTCAAGCTCATATGAAAATTTTACTATTGTAGATAAGAAAATTTGTATACATGCATGGGATGGGATACAGTAAGTTGAAATGAATGAGGAAATCGTGAACACACCTCATTTTGCCAAGATTGAAATAAATGCTCAAACATTTTTATCTTTGTGACATCATTCTAATGGTTTTATTGAGAAAAAAAAAAAAAACAAGCGTGAAAATGATGGCATTTTATAGTCGTCTTCTTCTAGTTATTTCTATGCTATTGCATTTTCCAAGAGAAAAGTCTTCCCAAGTACAAATAGAAAATCGACGACGAAGAAAAGGTGAAGAGGAGAGTCTTTTTCTCATGAATTACATGAAAAGACGTTCTTTATATTGAACCGTCCATCATTGAAATAATATCTTTTTTATTTGGATCTCTTATATTGTCAGTTTAAAACTGTTTATCATCGAATCATTTGTTGCCTATGAATCACTAACTAGCTAATTGGAAGAAAAACTTATCCATGAATAATTTCATGGACCCAAAAATCCAACGTTGTCGCAATCACAAACAAAAAAAGTACCTGATCGAAAACAACATTTCTAGGGCGTGGCTGGTCCTCATTTAATTTCTCCCTTAACTTCTTATCTCGTGCCCTCTTCCTTTTAACATGTGAACTGGCAAAATATTACACATAAGTTGGATAAACCTGGCAAAGACGATCTTATCGCATCTATCATTACGAACATTATAGAGTTTCCTGCTCTTGAAAAGCGAGGCTATTGGTCATGGACAACTTTTGGAGATGGTCGGAAAGCAATGCTAAAAGGAAACGGAACGTAGATTAAAGATGTGTAGGAAAAGAAAGGCGACGACAGAAAGCGACGATAGGATGAGGAAAGATGCGAGCTTCATGCTCGCTGTTGCTCGTCACAGTAGTATAGCAGGCTAGAATCAAAGTTGTGTACTCCTGTAATCCTGATGGAGCATTAGCATTTGATGAACGCCGAAGTTGAAGAAGTTTGTGATCATGGAGTATGATTTTGTCAGCTCTCCCTCACATTTGCATCTCACTTACACGATTCTTTCCATGGCCGCGTGAGACCGAGAGCATGTCGAATGGAAAACATAAAAGGCAACAAAAATACCATTCCAGGAGCAAGGCAACTTATGCATCAACCAATAAAATCGTGAGCTCAATCAAGGATACGATGAAGTCGCAACTTCAAGCATGGCACGACCACATGTGCCGGCTCGCCGTGTCTTCTCACTGCGTTAACCAAAGAGTTGGCTGACCATCTTGACGAAAATGCAACCGTGCAGGACTACTTTGTGGCATGCTAACAGACAAGCAACGTCAAAATCAAGCAAACTTGCCCTCGTATGCATAACACAAACCGTCACCCCTTCTTCATGCCTACCCTACACCAAGGCACACGAGATATAATCGTAGCAGCACAAGATTGTCAAAAATCTTTACAATGTTTGCAAGTCTGGGAAAAATTATTTGCCATCCGGCAATCCCTAGCTTTAT
The DNA here is from genome assembly GCA_035668315.1 of Drosera spatulata. Lineage (NCBI taxonomy): Eukaryota > Viridiplantae > Streptophyta > Magnoliopsida > Caryophyllales > Droseraceae > Drosera > Drosera spatulata. Next base: position 32,626 of record JAOVYX010015731.1, on the reverse strand, counting down.
TGCAAGCCTACCTCGAGAGAGTTGAGACCCGCAGCAACAAAGCACAAGAACAAAAGCAGATCGAAAGGTCCAGGCATCACTTGTCACTCGTAATGCGTCAGCAAGTCCGGGGCCAAAACAGCAGAATACTACTACATGTTCACAAGGGATCCGAGAATTCGAGACACGTGACACCTTAAATAGAAAAAAAGAGATCTTCATTCCTTCACAACGCAGATCTTGATAATAGATGCGCCTCCAATACGGTGCAGCGCCACAATTGCGTCCCCCGCCATGCACAGGCCCTTTGCCGTAGCCTTCTTCAGTGCTGCTTCCAGGATCACTTCTGTGGACTCTGTATCGGTGGCCTTAGCAGAACCTTCTGCCAATATCGGGATCAAGCCTCTGTAGATGAGGCTGTGCCTTGCAGGAGATTCATCGCTGCAAGTCCAATCGAAAGAGTCTGTCGTCAACACAGGCACGACGACGGAGAGAATAGGAACAGCGGGCCGATACTTGGCGACCAACTTGGCGGTGGTACCGCCACGTGTCAGCACGACAATGAGCTTGGCTTGAGCTTTATTCGCAGTACGGACAGCAGAGGATGCAAGACTCTCCAATGGGCTCATCGGAAGTGGTGTCACCCTTATCATCTCTTTGTAGATGGCGCTGTAGTCGAGGGAGGATTCTGCCTCAATGCATATGCGGGCCATGATCTTGACTGCAAGCTCTGGGTATGCCCCAGCTGCACTCTCGCCACTGAGCATGACACAGTCGGTCCCATCAAGCACGGCGTTGGCTACATCGGTGGCTTCTGCACGAGTAGGACGGGGCGACTTGATCATAGATTCAAGCATTTGTGTAGCGGTGACCACAGGCTTACCCGCAAGATTGCACTTATAAATCATCATCTTCTGGGCAAGGAAAATCTTCTCAACAGGTATCTCCATTCCAAGATCACCACGAGCAACCATAAATGCATCAGTCTCACGCAAAATCTCATCAAAATTGATAACTCCCTCTTGGTTTTCAACCTGAAAAAGCACACCAGGTAACCAAGCAACATCATCAGAAGAGAAAAAGATATGGACTTCTCCGTGTTCTATTATAATGCAAGGCACGGTTCTCTAATTGTTGATTGCGAAAACCACCAAACCCAACAGCCAGACACATTGGAGAGACAGCAGCGACACAGAAACCAAAAGCAAAGACAGACAACAACACGGATAATCCTGCCAAATAAAGGATCAGGGAGGGGTGGGTGTGAGATTTGCACAATCTTAACCCTGTTGATACACAGAAATCGTTTCTTAATACTGTCAAAGGAATATCAAACCCCTAATAAATCATATGGTTTCTTACCAATGCGTCAACCCTTCTCCACACACGAAGAAATTAGAAACAAAACAAGTAACAACATTAAAAATTCACACATACCTTGGACATTAGCTTTATGGTTTTTGCATGGGGTCCAAGAACGTTCCGAACGTTCACAAGATCAGACCCCTTGCGAACAAAAGAAAGTGCAATCATGTCAATATTGTTTGGTACACCCCATTGCAGTATGTCTTCTTTATCCTTCTCCGTCAATGTGGGAAGATCCACCACCACACCAGGAAGGTTAACATTCTTTCTTTCACCTAACATGGCGGAGTTCTCACAATGACACTTCACTGTCCCACCCGCCGGATCACAAGACAAAACGGTCAGAGTGATGGTACCATCAGAGCACAGGATGACATTTCCAGGTTTCAAGTCAACAGGCAATTTTTGATAGCTCATAGAAATAGTGTTTTCATCTCCTTTGATGCTGTAATCGGTCGTCACAGTGATTTCTTTCCCCTCTGTAAGTTGAACGGGCTTCCCATCTTTCAAAAATCCAGTCCGGATTTCAGGTCCCTGCAAAACCAGCAGCAGCATAGTCAGTTAAGCTAAAACCAAAATGAATGTCAAGCAAGCAGCTTGGCCTATATGAGAGGGCTACTCCAGGCCACTCCAGAAGCATTCAAAAGTTGCCTACTACAACTTATGTCAAAAGGTGTAGAGACAACAATGTCTGTTCTGCTACCAGCAGCCATTGCTTTCAACATTTTTGGCTCATAGTTTCACAGTCTGGATCATCTATTTTCTTGTGTCATAGCTAAAGGTGATATATTGAAAAACTATTCCAGGACAACTGGGAACATGTTGTATGGGTTGCATACAAGGTGATATATTGCTGTAAAGGTGATATATACAATTGGGTATGTCCATGATGCATAACCCAATGAGATGACAATCGGAAACGTAATGAGCCATTAGAACATTAGCAAACATTAAGCAGACATTAGCAAGCTGTGAGCATCTTATACTCGAGAAAAAAGGACTAGTTCATAACTCATGATTCCTACAAATGACCTCTAACCATAAACTCAGAAGCACACTCTTCTTATACTAGCATTTCTGCAAAATAAAGTGCCGGTTAGAGTTATGATATCATGCATATTCATACTACTGAAAATAGTGTTAGAACAACAATCATTCTGCATTCAAAGAGGTGAAAGACCATCTTACAACAAGAATAACCATAGCATTATTATGTACTGACAATACTAAAAGACTATCTTACAACAAGAATAACCATAGCATTATTATGTACTGACAATACTAAAAAACTTGTACTTCCTAACACCAGGCATAAAGATTCAGCTAGGTGACGCTATGATAAGGCTGAATCACACAGCAATGATTTAGTTGCTCAAAAATATATAGTTATACCTAGGACCCTAAAAAATATTCTTTATCGCAAGTGAAAGAATTCGGGCAACTATTTCAAGGCTTAAGCCAATAGTTGCGAACAGATGAGTGAACTGCTCCCATCAGCTGGCACCAAATGCCATGTTCAATATCTGTTCCTGACTAGAAATTTTGATTATAGCTGCGGAAGACCAATAAAGTTCAATCAGGGAACACCTCCTAGTTCAAGGGTACTCAATTTCATAATGATCAGGATGCAAACTTTGAGTTAGATTCTAAAGGACAACAGAAGAGGAAAGCTTGTGAAAAGGTACAAGATCGAACCTTTGTATCAAGCATGACAGCACATAAGATCTGAGTATTATACATAGCCTCCCTGAGATTGTTCAAAGTCTCCTGATGATACTCATGCGACCCATGAGAGAAATTGAACCTTGCCACATTCATTCCAGCTTTGAGAAGCTTCTCGATCATAGAAACCGACCGTGAAGCTGGCCCCAACGTGCAGACAATCTTTGTCTTCGGCACCCTCCCGTCGTGGGGAAGCTCCTTAAGTAACCCTTCTATGTCAATATTCGCCATTTATCACGCTGCTTCTTCCACCCCTCTTTGAATCACCTAAGAGTCGAATGTAAATTTAGTAAAAGTTACCCACCCAATCATCACTAGGAAACCATAACATTTGAAATACATGCTGCATCTCAAATCACATCACCTTGTTTCCAAAAAAAGTGCATCACTCGAACTATCTATATATTGTTCTAAAACATCACGATTATAAAATGTGTGGTGTTCCAAATGAAGACCAATTCAAAATAAATGAAGTAATCCAGAATCTTGTACACACTCCTCGCTAGCTCTTGTACTCAATGTGGTCTTCGAGTTCGAACTCAAAATATCAATTGTCAATAGATGGGGTAACTCGGGATCTTATATGCACTTATCTTGAACTCTCTATACCTTATGTGTGCTTTAGATGATGTACATGACAAATTGGAATGACGCCGTTGTATTCATGTAGCCGATCCCACTTGATGGAATAAAGGCTTGATTTATTGTTGCTGTTGTAAGCTCTCATAGTTTCCATGTCATTATTTCGAGTTTCCATGACATAGAGGACCAGTAACCAATTTGCACAAAATTCATCCTCAACAAGACTCGGTCATGATGAAAATCACAAAGTATTACTTAAACGGGACCATATGCTAAATTTGTGTAAAATCGTGAAAACCCACCAAGAGTTCAAACCTCACCGGAGCATTAATAACCAAATCCACGCAAACACAGAATCACATTCTAAATTTTGCACGGAACAAATTCACCATATAATGATCCAATTCACTAATCTCAACAAAAGAAGCAAATGCAATTATGCAAACACATGGAACCCATCAAACCGCAAAACCCTAAAATCAAACAACACAAATCAAATTCAACACATGCTTCACTTCCATTCATTTCAGATTCAATCAAACTAAGTTGTCTTTTTTATGATAGTTCGAAGATCGGAGAAATTTGATGCTCACCAGAAAATCGAAATCCTAGGAACGCGGTGTGCGGCGAGCTCAGCTGCTCGGAGACGTCACCGTGTTGTGTGTCTTTCTTGTTGGGTGTTCTTGAAAAGAGCGATGATACAGTGGGCAATGGGAGATGGAGAAGATCTACTTGTGTTCCGTTTGTTTGACTTGCTATATTATGTTGAGAATGGCAAATATATCAAACTTGCCTGACTCGTAAAAGTATATACCAGTAAGTGATTACTTTATGATTGTGATCATATATTTCTCAGAAAATAAATATATATGGGAATAGAGAGATAGTGAGAACTGTAATGACATAATTGATTAAGTATTTTTTATTAATCAATTGATATCATAAAAAAAAAAAACGGATGTCTATATAAACTTATGTGCAATTAGAAAAATATTAACCTCAAGATTTTAAGGAGGTCATTCCTGCATCTTTTGTCTCCATGTACTACTCCTGTATTAAATTATTTACTCCACAAAACTAATATTTTTATATAAAAAAAATCAAAATGATCATCATCTGTTATATTTCATATATTATCTTTTTTCATAATTATTAGAGTAAATTCCGCTATCATCAAATTTTTTTAAATCAAATTTCACATAAATTTAAAACACATATAAATTTTCGTTGTTTAATATTCATTTATATATTGGAAATTGATTTGGAGTATATGTTTGTGAAAAGTTTTATTTTTTGCAATTTGTCTTGTTGAACACTAAATGTCGAAACACGCACATATTTGGATCAACATTGTGTCTCCAACTTGTTGGATCCATGACCACATAATCGCCGTCGCACTCAGCCTCCCCTAGTCATAGTCATTGTCACCCATGCTACGACAGCTCTTGATTTGAAAATGAAATTTCTTGGAGTATATATTTCTCATAATCTATTAGAATTTGCATCGGTTCGGCATTTAAGAGATCTTTATGTCACGTCATTCTCTAAAATAAACGTTAGCAATGTGAGCAAGTGCATGCATAGTTATTTGCATAACATGATACCCTTAATTTTTTTCATCAATGAAACAACGTGATACTACTAAGTTTCAAAAAGAAGAAAGAAAGAAAGAAAAACTAAATTAAGACACATGTATTGTGTTCGAAAAAATTACATTATCACCGTTTCATAATTCTTACAACACATACATATTTTGTATCATTCTATACGTATGAATACAAATCTCGTTTTCATATCAAATAATATCTTATCGTTCAGCAACATATATTAGGTTGAAGTACGTAACTTACATAATCATTGATGTTTCACGATAAATTTAAAAAAAATCACGTTTGATCGTCGTTATACGCATGTCTAACTTTACATCAACATACGTACTAAGTCAATATATTACAAGAATTTCAAGACGAAGGTAGGAACATTCAGTTGACAATAATCCACACCTTTACTGTACTCCTTCCGTCCTATTAATATTGCAATAGTTTTTTAGTTTGAGCCATCCCATTGAAATTGCAATTTTTCCTTAAAAAACACTTCTTAATTCTTACAACGGTTTAATTTTCATACATGTCGATGCAAACTTTGACTTGCGTTGTGGGATGATTAAATATCATTTTTAATAAAATTATCATGAAACACTAATGATATTTTAACTTTTGTATTTCAACCATGGACCAGTGACGTAATTTTCTTACGTGGTTAAGATGAATAACGAAGTTTTTTAAAATTCGCATTGAATAGTGAAAAAAGTAAAATATTGCAAGAATTATACTATGAAACAAAGTAGTAATTTTTTTCATACAAAACTATTAAACTATTCATTCTTTATATTTTTTTCTTTTCATCATTCTTTTCTCTCACACACAAGGATAAATTGATTATTTTTTTATAAATTTAACACATATATAATTTATCGAATCGAACCAATCGATTATAATTTCATTGAGATGAAAGTATCTTGCTTTATACATTATGTATCCTTTCCGTCCCAATATATGTCAAGTGTCACGAGCTTATAGGGCAGAGTATAAAAATTTTCTAAACAACATATGTAACTTAATTTTGAAGTGATCATAGACCAAAGTTAGCTCGTAAAGGACAGTAAATAAAGTTGAACGCAGTATCTAAATCGTAAAGCATATGCGGATGCGACGAATATGCGGTTCAAAACAGGAGTGGACGATGCGATTCGATCTCCCCAAGTCGCATGTTCTGTCGTTTGCTTGTCCCAGTCAGATCATGGGACCCACAAGCAAAAAGACATCGCAGGCCCAGTAATATTGACACGTGCTCAACTAACAGACAATCACGTGATTGCGAAGCTTTTACTTTCCCAACCGCGAATATCATGGAGTATTTTATTTGAAAAAGAAAAGGGATTTATGCTTAATCATAAATTTATTAAATCCCATCTATTATTTCTTTTGTCCCATAAAGATACAATATATATCTATTTCGTATACTGTATTATTTTATACGTATGAATATAAATCTCGTCTTTATATCAAATCACGTTTGATTGTCCCGCATTACGTATTACGTTGAAGTATATGACTTACACAATCATTGATATTTCACGATAAATTTACAAAAAAATTACGTTTGAACGTCGCTACACACATATCAAACTTTACATCGACATACGTACCAATTCAATCCGGTGCATCCTTTGTGGGATTGAGAGAGTACTATTTAGATCAAATTTAAGTTGATGATTATTTTGATTTTTTTTATTTTGAGATGCAATCAAACAGTAGACTCTTAACACTCCAATTTGTTAATAAGTTAATACAGATTAATCAAAACCAAAATAGAATAACAAAATAGAAAGACGGAAAACTTAGTCGAGACAAAAAAATCCTTTGTCCTTGAGACAGTATTGCGTCCGCCCAGGTTTTGTGGCGCCTGTGTTAGATTAGGCCGGCCCACACACGTGCGTGTCCATCCGATCTAATCTTGACGCGCATGTGTCTTATACCACACCTAGGTCCTCTCCGTCACACAAAATTGAGTATCCCTTCGGGCCTCAACCCCTTAATCATTCTTGAGGTTTTGTAACGTTCCGATTTTTCATTACTTATTAATGATGCATACAACGTAACTGTTGTTGCAGCCAACGTCTCACCTAGGTAAAAACTATACTTCCTGACTTAGTCATAAGAATTAAACTAAGTTTACTTATACATCATTAGCTTAGAAACTTTTTATGCACTCAATCATAACTCAAAATATCACCTTTGTCAAGGAATTTACATCTCTTTATAAGATCAGGATATCTTTCACACAAAAAGTACATCTAACATCAAATCTTAGGTCACATTTCTTTTTCAAGTCTTGCTCCTGTAGCAAATTGAAGAAGAAAGACACAGAAAAACAGTAACTGTGAGCTATAGAAGCTTACTAACATATCGGCCTCATTACCAGGGGTTCCACGAGAGAAGAAGATAAGAAAATAAAAAAAAAATGATCACTTTTATCCTTTGTTTTTACACTCTGGAATTATCATGCCAATCTAACATTCACAATTATCATCACAAGCATACAATGATTCATTCTAATCACATAAACAAACTTAACACCACGTAACAACGCTCGAAACCAGACGTTTATCGACACTCTAGACATTTTCAACTTCAGTTACTACCGTTATACCTTTTATGTTATGATAGTCAAGATCTCCATATCAAACAAGCTGAGGTAATGAAACTGTGACGCGATAGTTTCCTAATCCAAGTTTTATACACTGCTGCACTCAACAGTTCACTCAAGACTTTGTTATACTTTTCATCATATCAATCACACAAAGACGACAATCAATAGAATGTCCTCGATGTCATAATTGTGTCCTTGACGAGACTTATTCAATTTTCTAAGTAAGCATTATTCAGCTTTAGTAAAAGGGACATCGTTGAAAGGGGATTAGTCAAATTGAAACCCAGGGTCTCCTGTAGTGAGATATTCTTATACCAAAAAGACCTCACAAGGTCGATGAAAGAATGTCATCAACAAATCATTGTATAACACATGTGGCAGACACAACGTACTTTGTATTTTATACCATGGAGTTATTCCACCAATTATGAATTTGCACTTCTTTCACTCACTCATCCTCTTTATGTTGGCAAACAAGGCATAACACAAACACACCTATCGACTTATCACGACACACAGCAAGTGATAGACAATAAGGTACGTCGGAACACATTTTATGTCAAATACAGTTAGTGATTACGATCAAAGATTCCAATGCATATTATTATACTCACGGTATAATAATACGCATCGTCATACACAATAAATCTAAATTTTATCTTTTATCACAATTCTTCATATGCATACATTCAGCCTCGTGCTTAAGAGACAACGAGCAGTGTCTCAAAGTCCTATAATATAATAGGATACGCTTATTAAGACACATCCTTGTGAATGATTGTTCACGTTATGGAGTTAAGTATATTTGTTCATCATTCTTGAAAAAACAGTCATAGTAATATTATATGGTAATGTCAAGCTTTGAGAAAAGTCATTGATACTTATTTTGATAGTGCATGATGATGATTTTATGTACTTATCATTATTAGAAGTGTTTGAAAACATTTAAAATTATTTCGGGGTCAAAACAGTTCATTTTCGCATTCTATACAACATGATCTTTCGACACGTTTAAATCTATAAGTTCTCGTATACACCTTCAAAAATTATTTCGTAAAATTTTACATAAACTAAACTTCATAATCTTTTCATTGAATCAAAGTTTTTATCATGAAACTTACCAAGAATATCAGTTTATTCGTTCAATTCTATATTTTCTACTAGATCAGATAGTTTTACCTTTATTAATTAATCGGCTCGTAACTCATTACATACAACTTCAAATCTGAATTTTTATACTGTTCTAGAAACTAGACTTCAAGGGATTTTCATTGATATAAGGGTTGTTTTTTAACTTTTTCTGTGTACTTCTAGATTAAGCCACAAAATCAATTCTGTAATCAGTTTTTTTACTGATTGACATACCTGCACGTTTTGATTTATATCTTCACATTCACAACTTCAAATCATGATCTGTCAACTTCATCAGACACTAGACATTTGAAAAGTTAACAATAACAACAACAAATCAAGCCTTTATCCCATCAAGTGGGATCGGCTAAATGAATACGACGGCGTCATTCCAATCTGTCATGTATATCATCTTCTGTAAGCTTATGATAGGTCATATCATACATCAAGATTTCTCTCATGGTCTTTTTAGGTCTCTCTAAAAATAAAAACACTTTCTACTCATGCAAATAGTTTGAAAACTCTTTTCATAAGGGTATTTCTGCATCGAATCGTCCGGAGTATTGATTGTTGTATGTCTTTCCATTTTACTTGAAACAATGTGCTCCTAATTTCAGTCATCAGCCCACAATTGGAACTTTTGAAAGCGTCCATACATTTTGAAACCTGTACTCCTCACGTCTGTTGTTTTTTTTTAAAAAAAAATAAACAAATCATAAAAATCAATCAAACCCCTAAAACTAAATTACTCTAACCCAAACAAATAAATTAGAGTCTTCAATAATTAAAAACGATCAAAAAACAATGATTTTGTAGCTAAGGTTTTTAAAACGATCGTAACTAAATTTTCGATAAAATTGAAAGATTTGAGATTTTTTGTGGATGAGAATCGATCGATTTGTGTATGTAAGATCAAATGAGAGTGATTAGAAACAAATTTGATGAGTTTTGGTTGAGATTTGATGAATTGAACAATTTGATTGCGGGGATGGGTGTTTGCTTTGGGAAAAATACAAATTATATCAAATGAAAATTATTTCTCCTTATTGTTTGTTTTGGATAATATTTTGAAAAAGTTATATTTTACAGAAATTTTCTGTAAAAATATTAACAAAATTCCATTCCTATGGAAATGGAAAAATCCAGCCATCGAAAACCTGAATCAAAATAGACCTTGGGAATCAAATCTAATTTCACATGAAAAGAAATATTCTGTCGGAATAAAGCAATCAAACACGATTTTATCAATTCCGAAGGAATACATCATTCCATTTCATGTCCACAACTCATACCAAATGTAGCCTAATAGTAACCATTAAATCAAATATAATAATATCATGTTTAAAATAAGGTCCATTTTGGACTTTTTTTACTGTAGTTGGATTAGATTTAAGACATTTTTTATGATGAATACTTCGAAAGTGTTGAGCATACTTTATCCACATTAGATAGGATAGAAATATTTCAGATATATTTTCTTCGTTCAATAATATGAGAAATAGATTGATCCTGTATTCGGATTTATGCGTATTAAATTTTTATGAAATTTGATCACGAAAGAATATTTTTTTAGTTGGGTTTATTATATCAGTTATTAGAGAAGATAGTGGGCTGTAATATACTCCCTTCTTCTTATAATAAATGCAACACTTATCTTTTGGTACTGTCCCAAAATAAATATAACAGTTCTGTTTTAGGAAAATTTTTGTTCCAGAAACGCAAAAAATCACCAACAAACATCTGAACGCATTGTTAGCATTCTCCATTTTCCATTTCCATTTCCAACATTAAAAATGTCAAATCGCTACACTACACTCCACTAATTCCTATCTCAATTGTTACATTAAACCCCACTATCACTAAAAAATACTCTTTTTTCATCAAAATCTACACAAAAACACACACATAAAATCACGTGTCGAGTCAACTGTTGTATTTAATTTGGGACGGAGGAAGTAGTAGATAGTGATTGTTCTGTTACTTTTTATATGAAAAAGTTACTAAATAGGATATGTTGCCAATTTGGGGATGGCCTAAATAAGCAATTGTTGACTATATATTGGGATGGCCTAAATAAGCAACATATAATAAGTTTTCTAAAATGTTCTTTACATTGAACCTCTTGCCAATTTTGTAACTTAAATGTGTCATCTACTTAGATTATCTACCCCATGTTTTATACAAAAAAGGCGTCACTCAATACGTATTAGCTTATTTAGTAATTACCATTATATTGGTGCAGGTAGGAAGATTAATCAAGCTCCAATGATGAACAATATTCTAATATCATGATAATTACACAATGAAACTTGTTGAATATCATGCTACCAAAACCTGTAATCTTTGTGGCTAGGTGTTGGAGAATGATATTCCTGGACCATCTATAAGCACCACGACGTCCCCATCATAGGCGGCCGTTCGCTAGCGAGTCGCTGACTCTAACTATCTAACGTACCCCTTAGTCGAAACACGTAGCAGCTAAGCGAGTGAAACATGTGAAGAGGAAATCATTAAGGTATGAGATATGCGCTAACATCATCCACCGTAACTACCAATCAATGTATGAAGTATCGAAGAGAGTACGGTGATCCACATCGTACTATTCTTCATCGTCTAACTAAAGTTGTGACTACATATCATAGGCTAACAAATAAACGTTCTAATCTTGGCCACCATATCCAGCATCATTATGCAGTGCAGTTTTGACCGAAGTCGTTTCTGTTCAGGAGAGTTATATGGTTCCGTCTGACAGATACCCTGTAAAGAGACAATTGAGACTTCAGTTCAGTAGAAGAACATGAATGAGAGAAAGACAAGAGAAAAAAAAAGGGGCCTGTTTTGCATTCTTACCTCGAGGCCAAAAAAACAAAAAAGACCTGTTAAACACAGTATTGTACTCCTTGCCACAGTAAACCAAACAAAATACAAATATAAAGCATCAGAGGCAATGACAGGTTCCAGGTGTTGGAGTGTCGTGGTATGTATAAAGTCATGATTCTAAGATGTAGACATCTCCTTTGGGTTCGACTTCGAAGGACACGAGAGACAAAAGGGTAAGATGCTTCGTTTGATAGCATAATGATTTTGAGGTAGAATGAAATATTGTATTCAGGTTAAATGGGATAAAAATAAAATAAGATGTTATTGTTTGGTTGGTACAGTGATAATGGAATATTTAATCCATTTCATAACTTTATTTTTAACTAAAATTTAAAATTGAGTTTTACTTTAAATAAACTAAATAAAAAATGCAAAAAAAAGTTCTAAAAATAAATTAATTTTTTTTTAAAATAAAATATATATTGTTAAAAAAATTAAAAAATAAATAAATAAAATTTTACAAAAAATTATCCAAACCTATATCTTTCCAAAACTATTCCCAAAAAAACTACACACGGAATTTTATTCCCCAAAACATATAATTTCATCTCATTCACCTCTCTCTCTTTCCTCCTCGTTAACCTTCTCCGTTTCCCCAAAATACAGACCGCTGTCGTCGTCTTCAACTCTACCACCGCATCCTTCCCTCTCCTCCGTCACCGCCGCTGCCCCCTCCCTATCTCCCCTACTCCTATCATCTCACCTCAACACTCTCCCATCAAACTGTAATATCCGAAAATTTTAAGAATTTAAAAACGAATATATAACGTTACGATTTTTAAAATAAATCGTGTTTAACGGTCATATATTTAAATCCAAGAAAATGCATGATTATTAAATCAAATATGACGATGAAATATTTGGGATGATTAGTTGAACGCGCCAATAAACGTTACGAACGAATAACGTTATAATGTTATAGTGTTGTAAACGTTGCGCGTAAGGATTATCGATTTAATTCTATAAACAATGGATTATGACTTGGGAGGTCATATTTTCGTATATGGGATAAATTTATCGATGTAAATAAATTATTGATGAGTTAATATTACAAAATTTGAGTAAAAAATAAATTGAACGAGACGTATCATGGGACGAAACGGGGTATATTCACCCACCTCCACTCCTTTGTCCACTTTCTCTCATTCTCTCCCACTTCCCTCCCTTTCTCCCGCACCTTAACCACTCCCACCACCACTCTATCACCTCCTGTCTTCCACCACTGTTTCCTCTCTGGCCACCATCGCCGCTGCCAATGCCGCCATCATCTTCACCATCAATCACATCCAGCGCACCGCTCAGCATCATCATCACTTTCTTCGTCTCATCAACACGATCACGCCACATCACGCATCAACTCGAGCATCATTATTGGCATCGTCGTCTGCAGGAAGCAATCACGGCAAGCAGACGGATAACAGCAGCAGGAAGCCGAGGGACGTTAACCACATCGAGGAAATCAAACACGAATTAATCGAGGTAACCTCACTCGTGCGAGACTCCTCTTTTATTCGTTCACACGATTCAAGCATGTTCGTGTGTGTTTGGAACATGTTTATGTTGTGAATGATGTGTATACAATGGTTTATATTCCTTTTGATGATGATTTAAGGATGCGTGAGCATCGAACGCGAGTTTGCTGTTGGTTCTGGATTGCAGATGCGTCGCGCCCGCGACGGGAGAAAATCTGGCATTTTGGCCAGGCAGAACCGTCGCGCTCACGACAGCCTTTAGTCGTGCCCGCGACGGGGGTCGCGCCCACGACGGTTTTGAGTCTTGCCCACGACGGGGAAAAATATGGGTTTTTTGCTCACAGACACGTCGCGCCTATGACAACCCTGAGTCGCGGCTGCGACGACCTTCTGGTCAAGAAAACGATAATTTCGTGCATCGAACCTTAAACCTAAATGCGTATTTGAGATATATAACCCATATGTATGGAAATATAACATCAAACGGGAATATATGGTCACGTTTAACATGTGGTGGGGTATTTGGGGTCAAAATGAACTAGAATGCACCCTTATAATATTCATACCCTCTCGGGAAATAAACGAAAACGATCTCTGAACGATAAATAAAAAGGGAACGGGGGATGTGGAGCATAGTTACACTAACCATGTGAACTAATGAAAAGCAAATGAATAAGAAATATCTCCTCCTTGAACTGGTAAGGACGGAATTGGCATCCCTTGTGGATCTATTGGACCGTTGGTCGTTTTCCTTGAAATTATTGAGAAGGTCGAACATGGTGTCCCTTCTTTGATCCATTGCGATCATCTGTTTTTCTTGAATAGCCTTGGTGGCTTAAGATTGAGTCATTGCACTGCAGTATTATTCTCTAAGTCATCATCACGGGTAAGAACTAGCTAGGGAGCGATGAGCATCCCCCATCCTCTTTGCATGCATGCAGCGGCTTCTATGCCGTTGTAACGAGGTCACGAGTTGCTCTCTGCAGGGAGGCCTAAATTATCTCAATGCTGACAAACGATACCTCATTGAATGCGCATAAGAGGTGCAAGATGACGCACAGAGTAGGCAGGTACGAAAACAGAATCTATTGGGTAGCCCGGATAACAATTGACATCTTTATTTCTGTACTTTGAGTCGGTCATATCCTTGGCGTTGACGCTTCTGAGTCAAGTCATGAACCCTAATTAAATGCAAAAGAAAGGAATGACTCTCAAAAGCGATACGAAGCCATATAAAGCAATGTAAAAAGATGTTGGTTGATATAGCGCCCATATTTTCCTATATATAGAAATGTTTTAGAGACTTTCAGCGGTCGCCACAGCAGTTAGCAGAAGTTCCCTGTAATTGGGATTCATACACCTTAGGTTGCTGAGCTTCATTAGCTCACGGTTATGTTTTTCAATTGTAGGTATGTCCCCAACAACACCTGAAGGCTCTTAGTGTGAGATTGCATGCATATAGATGAATCCACGTACTTCGGATATTACGGTAGATCAGATGTTTATATTGTTTAATGTAATAATCGATCTGCATTGCTTCTACTCCAATGCTGTATTTAAAACAGGTATTCGAAGTTGTAAGCTATGATTGTGGCTACTGGTTATAGCTTTCCTTGATTCTATACCCTTAAACCCATTCGGTTTATTCAACCTTGTCATGGACTGGGTCCGTGATGGCATAACGCTCACGTGTCTTCCGGTACGGAAATCCGGGGACGTTACAGTAGAAGAAAGCACATCGAAGGAAATGACCCTTTCAATACTCAGTAGACATCTGGTAGAAGACACTCCCTCAGTTCACGAAGCAACAAGTCAACCAAGGGAAGTCTCACCAATCCACATTCAATTCACTCCACAATCTTCATTTGGATTGAAGCAGGCCACTGAACACCTCTCTTCACTTGGATTTGCTCAAGGGTTGCTGCATGGAGCCACTACAAACATCCCAATGACTGCCCAAACAGCACTATGGAGTCTGAAGTTAGGGATGGAAACTGTAAAGCTCCCGCCCCACTTGGAGACACCAACATCAGGCAGAACCAGGTCTGCAACTAGGAAAAAGCAGACCGACAAAACTCAAGAAGCATCTCCATCAAGTATTGACACAAATTTGCAGAGGATGGATCATAACATCTATGAAATCAGGCAATGGTTAATGAATGCTCTCAAAGAAGTGATTGATATACTGCAGAAGATAACAAATGAGATAGCAGATGAGAAGGAGCAAAGGGAGCACTACTTTGATGTCTTATATGGTCTACTTCAAACAGTGACATGATAAACCCAGAAAACCACAGGAATCAGTCAGCAACACTATCTGCGAACTTCTTCCAATCACAACAAACTGCATACTGCTCAAGCTGCCAGATTCAGAAGATTGTAGAAGAGCATACAAGACACACAAACTCAGCTGCAGGGCCACATCCTTAACAATGAAAAGAGATTTGCTCTCTTGGAATCAAGAGTGGACGCAATCCTAAAGAGAGCCACAGCTGCACAAAACAACATGGTAGCCGAGCTCGTGGCACTCAAAGATGCTGTCAAAGACCTCTCCCAAAGCTTTCATACAAACAAAAAGGGGAAGAAGCCCGAGAAATCTACAGTAGAGCGAACTACTGTGGTAGAGGGACTCAGGGGGAGCCAGCTCCAAGCAACAAACCTGCTGCACAGCATAGGTCAAGGCCTGTAGTAGAGAGGTCCACTAGCAGACCTGCAGACGAGCCAAGGTCTGCAGCAGAAGGCTCCAATAGCAGACCAACAGGCGAGCCAAAGTATCCAGCAGAGGGGTTCAGCAGTATACCAGCAGAACAAGGGTCCAGGTCAGCAGCAGAGCAACAAAGAAAGAAGAAAAAGCATAAGCGGCCTAAGGTTCTGTACCAGGACTATCCTCCCAAAAGAGGACGGAAGGATTGATCCTTAGGATAAAATGTAAGTCCTCTACTTCCTGGAAAAAAATTTCACTTAGCAATGGATGTATAAGTGTTCGTGCTGTTTTAATTTCTTAGAAAAGTTTTATTTGCATCAATTTAGGGAGAGATTGTTAGGAATGTGTAATCCCTCTACTTGTATACAAATTGATGAACAAAACTTAGGAAGAAATTATGTATGTATTAGATATTTAGGATGTAATAGTTAGTTAAGTAGTTGCAGATTAGGGCCGTAGATGCAGCAGAGTGAAGCTGGGTACAACAGAGCAGCAGGGCATAGAAGTACAGTAGAGTGCGGACCACCTGATTGGTGCAGACTACTAGAGGGACTAAAGTTTACATGCCAAAGATCAATCACATACAAGAGCAATAGGTCTCAGTATTCTCATGACCTAGGATCCTTCCTGTGTTCAAGGTCAGTTCCGACAACAAAGAGAAGTGAGCCATATTATAGTGCAAGTATAAAAGCTGAATTGTAGAAGACGAAGTGCAGTGCTGGGTGCAGACAAAGCTACACTAGCAGGCTGAGCAGATGAGGTCTGGAAACTGTTGAGTGGGAGCTGAGTTGCAGCAGATTGGCTATAGTACTTGATGCAAGTGAAGTTGCAAAAAGGCTGGATATGAAGACTGTGCAGCAGAGCTCATACAGCTGAGGTACAGTAGAGGCTAACAACAGGGCTGCAGTAAAGGCTGCAGGAGAGGTGTAGTAGAGATTACAGCAGAGGCTGTGCAGCAGAGGCGTGCAGTAGACCTGGTGTATAAGGCTGGGTGTAGTATGAGTTGTGCTGGAATGAAAAGGAATAAGGAAGGGGTCAAAAACGAGAAGCTGAGGCAAAGATGATGTGTACTGGATCAGAAAAGGTGAAGCCAAGTCAGTCTACTGCAGTAGAGGACAAAACTGTCACTATCAGATAGTACAGTCACGGGTTCTGGTTCCCTGAGCCTATAAAAGGGGACTCACAGTATAGAGGACAAGGTTGACGAGCCTAAGAAAAGTTGAACATCATTTGAGAACTTTTAAAAAGAAGAAAGGAGTTGAAAACTCGCTGTGTGTGAGCTGAATCGAAGATTCAGCATTTGAGAAGAAGGTTCATTAGTCTGAGAGTGAAGAACAACAACTGCAGCAGAGCACTACAAGATCTAGGTTTTTCATCCTTTAGCAAGTAAGATCTTGTTGTAAAGCCACAAACAAGAAGATAATGAACCTCCTCTTAGCTTGACTACACTAATCTGGACCAAGGGAAGACTGGACTAAGCATTTGTTACTTATTGATAGCAGATATCTAAACCAGTATAAAATCCAGTGTCATTTACTTTTGTGCACTGATTATCACTCCTATAACTGCTAGTGAAGAACTTTAAATCGAAAGAGACAAGCTTTACAAAGCTAAAGTCTCAGCTGCAGAACTTCCGCATTACTGCAGCAGACTCAAGCAGTGCAGACTAGCCCATTACTTCACTGCACTATCTGAAGAATTTTTGAGATAACCTATTCACCCTCCCTCTCGGTTATTTCTGGAAATGTCAAGTGAAAGTCCTAGGGATTGAACTCTAGCCACACTTCTTAGGTCATCGTCGCGGATGAACTGAAACTAGATAGGGAGCATTAGGCAGCCCCCATCCTCATAGCATACATGCAGCGGCTTCAACGCCGGACGTGACGGGGCCACTGACTACTTTCTTAGGGAGGCCTAAATCTATCCTAATGAGAGGCAAACATAGCCCGTTGGAAGCGCACTTTATCTACTAAAGTGTAAGGCGGGGTACAATCGGTGCAAGTACATACTGGATTGACGGATTCTTGTAACCCGGCTGACGATTGATGAGTCTTGTATTCAGAGTCTGTTTGTTGAAAACTCTCGAGTCATGGGCCCATGATAACAAAAAATGAACATAAAAAACGTGAAATCATAGTTTTTTTCTAAAACTATTTTTCTAAAATACTCACACGTGATAGTCGGGGGATAACAAAAATACTCACACGTAATATGACATACCTATTTTTCTAAAAAGTATAAACCTTTTATCGGTACTCATCGATTCGCCATAGTCGGGGGAGTACCCTATAAATGTGAGGTATATACTTTAGGTTACTGAGTTTTGTACTCACGGGATATGTATTCCGTTTGTTGGTGAGTTACCACATGATCAGTGAATATTGTAACTCCCTATGTATTTTTGGAGATGTTGTAATAGAACTATGACTATTTTGGATATGTAATATATGTGATGTACTAGTCACGCCATAAACTGTGTAACTTATTGGCTCCTGCCCTATGATTGTAGACTGAGTTCATAGCAGTTAAATAGCATGAATGAAAGCATTACAGGTAGTTTCCTTGATTCTCTATACCTTTAAACCCGTTTGGTTTATTTAACCTTGTCATGAACCGGATTCGTGACGGCATAACGCCACGTGTCACATGACGTGGATCTTGGGGCGTTATAGATAGGCTGGTTTTAAGGCTATATTATAGGTATTAGGTATTAAATGAAGATAAATCCTTTTTTTTAATTACTATCCATTCTGTTATCATTTCTAAAAGGATAATGATTAATTGAATCAGTAGAAGATTTGAAATTAATCTATTTATTTTTCCATTAAAAATCTCAAAAAAAGGAGGAATACATGGTATTTCTACGGGATATTTCTTACTCATGGGATTTAGTTTAACTACTTTTTTTAAGTTGATCACTAAGTTACTTAATATTCTCAATTATGGCATTTCCCCATATTACTTAAAGAGAGTTTCTATCTATATATGCCTCATACGCTTTCTATATCTTCTTGGTTGATGTGTAGTAGGCAGAATATAAAGAATCTAGGAATTTTCGACATCTGCTTAGCGCTTAGCAAGGTAATCTAGGAATCTATCTATATATAACTCATGCTCTTTTTTTTCTCAATTTAATTAGGTATTAATGGAAATGAACCATAACTATGTAATCCTATTCCTAAAAGATTAACTCCTAAATAGCATATCCAAATCATAAGAAAGCCTATCCACGCCACAATTGCTGAATTTTCAACTTGTACTATTCTAGTTAATGTGCGTTGCTGCAAAAGGCCCAAAGTAACAAATCCTTATAGAAAAATTATGCTTGGCCTGCTTATTATACTTAATATTTATGAATATGCCTTGAAAAATGAAAAATATGAATAATGTAGAAACTTCACGAAAAGAAGATTAATAACTCATAAAAATCACTTAATGGGAAATGACTGGAATAAATCCAACGAGTGACTAATAAGAAGGTTATATAGAAAAAAGTGACTACCATTACTTTTTACAAGGAATCATAGAGTTCTATTTGTTTATTTATATAATACCCCAAAAATTCGTGATAAATTATTATCTTAATAAATAATAAAAATAGTATATTAATGAACGTCGTAATTTATTTAATGGGATTATAAAATTAATTTATCAAAATTAAGATAAAAATATACTAAATATGGATAAAGTTAAACCCGAACACACAAATATGAGGGACTTAATATCCCTTTTGATTTTCAAAACCCCTCCCACTACTCCTCACCACTTATCCTAACTCTACTTTTCTCTTCCTACTTCTCTTCATCATTTCATCATAACTCTACCGCATCACGTCTCCATCTTCTCTTGATCTCTCTATGGATTCAAGGATAGGAACAAGATGGCCAAGCATAGCATCAACATCCCACATCTCTCACGGTTTAAGCCGTTATGTCATCCGTGGAGCACATTGTCACCATTGGTGATCATGGTGAGAGGAGGTGAGCTTCCCGAAGATTAGAAATTTTGTGGGATATCATAGGCTCTGATATAAATTTCGATTTTAATATATGTTAAAGCCTCATATGTCTAGTTTTTAACGAACTTGATAGATCATGATTTGTAGTTGTGAATCTTAAGGTATAAATCAAAATATGCAGGTATATTAATATATAAAAACTGGCTATAGGGATAAATTTGTGACTTGATATAGAATTACACAGTATGGGTTAGAATACGATGTCTATATCCATGGAAAGGTCTTAAAGTGTAGTTTCCAAAATAGTTTATAAATCTTGATTTGGAGTTATATGTAAAGAGTTATGAGCTAATTAGTGAAGTAAGGTTAAGGTATCTGATCTAGCAAAAAATATAAATTTGAACGAATAAACTGTTATTATTGGTAGTGTTTCATGATGTAAAATCTTATTCTATGGAAATTTTATAGAGTCTAGTTTATAAAAAAAATTTATGAAATAACTTTTGAAGTTGTATACAAGAAGTTATAGATTTAAACGTATCAAAGGGTCATATTGGACAGAATCTCGGAACTAACCGTTTTGATCCCGAAACAACTCCAAATGTTCACCAACTCTTCTAATTATTATAAATATATAAAATCATCATCATGGATAATTAAAATAAGTATCAAACGTTTATACAAAGCTCGACATCATCTCATAATATAATATGACAGCTTTTTCACGAAGTACGAACAAATATGTTAACTCCGTAACTTATACATTCACAAGGGAATGTATTAAAAATTGAATCCTATTATATTATAGGATTTGAAGATGCTGCTCGTTGTCACTTAAGAACTAGGCTAAGCGTGTGCATGCGAATAAGTATGGTAAAAGATAACGTTTGGATTTATTATGTGTGGCGATGTGTATTATTATACCGTGAGTATAATAATATGCATTGGAATCTTTGGACGTAGTCACTAAATGTGGCTGATGTAAAATACTGACTGTAATTGTTGTGTGTTGTGTGCTAAATACTGAATGTTATGGAGTGTTGTTGTGTGGTGTGTGTTATGTCTTGTTTCCTGGTATAATGAGGGTGAATGTGTGAAAGGAGTGTAAATCTATAATTGGTGAGATAACTCTGTGGTATAAAACACAAAGAGCATTGTGTCTATCGTTTATGTTATACAGTGACTTGATGGTGACATTCTTTCATTGATCCTGTGAGGTCATTTTGGTATGAGGGTATCTCACTACAGGAGATCCTAGGCTCCGGTTTGCCTGATCCCTTTTCATGGATGTCCCTTTTGCTATTCGCGGAAGTCCCTTTTACTAAAGTTGAAGAGAGCCTATGTAACGCCCCGGCCAAATCCTTACTACCGGATTGCCACCAAGAACCGCTCGCCAGACTGACAACTGGCCCTAAAGATCAACACTAGTCCTTTCAGTGCGCTTTGGCCTCACTCGCGCAAGCCCTGAGAAACTTCCCATGAGGTCATTCGTTTATGTTATACAATGACTTGATGGTGACATTCTTTCATTGATCCTGTGAGGTCATTTTGAGATAACTCTGTGATATAAAACACGAAGAGCATTGTGTCTATCGTTTATGTTATACAGTGACTTGATGGTGACACTCTTTCATTGATCCTGTGAGGTCATTTTGGTATGAAGGTATCTCACTACAGGAGATCCTAGGCTCCGGTTTGGCTGATCCCCTTTCGTGGATGTCCCTTTTGCTATTCGCGGAAGTCCCTTTTACTAAAGTTGAAGAAAGCCTATGTAACGCCCCGGCCAAATCCTTGCGACCGGATTGCCACCAAGAACCGCTCGCCAGGCTGACAACTGGCCCCAAAGATCAACACTAGTTCTTTCAGTGCGCTTTGGCCTCACTCGCGCAAGCCCTGAGAAACTTCCCAGGAGTTCACCCATCTCATCATTACTCCACTTTAAGCACGCTTAACTGCGAAGTTCTAAAGTGATGGACTACCGAAAAGGAAGGTGTATCTTGTTGGTATAGGTAGTATTATCAAACCATTTAAGCATTTCCTTGGGGTATTACATACATCCCCTCTTAAAGAACGCAACGTCCTCGTTGCGACTTCAAGCATGACACACAGCCCCAGAACCTTCCCCCGCTAGGTGGCTAACTTGGATCTCTTGTCCATAGGTCCAGCACGCGATCGCAGGGTTACTTTGATACCATACTGTAATGCCTCGACGAAATCCTCGCTACCGGATCATCACCAAGAACCGCGTGTCAGGCTGACAATTGACCCCACAGACCAACACTAGTCCTTTCAGTACGTTTTGGCCTCACTCGCACATGCCCTGAGAAACTTCCCAGGAGGTCACCCATCCCAGCATTACTCCACGTTAAGCATGCTTAACTGCGGAGTTCTAAAGTGATGAACTGCCGAAAAGGAAGGTGCACCTTGTTGGTATAGGTAGTATTATCAAACCATTAAGCATTTCCTTGGGGTATTACAGCTTACTTATGACATTGAATAAGTCTTGTCAAGTGCACAATTATAACATTGAGCGTAACTATTGTCTGTCATCTCTGTGTGATTGATATGATGATAAGTATAACAGAGTCTTGAGTGAACTACTGAGTACAGTAATGCGTGAGACTTGAATTGGGGACCTATCGTATCACAATGTCTTTGTCTCATTTTGTTTGATATGGGGGTCTTGACTGTCAAACCAGAAAGGATATGACAATAGCAAATGTGACACTTAGTATGCTCCTAATAATATATTTGGGACATTCGCGAGATGAAATATGTATGAACGTATAAATGACTAGAGTTGGAAAGGAGAAGTATGTTTGGTGCGGTGGTATTGTTTGGTTCGATACTTGCTTGGTGAATCTGTGCTGTCTGAGTAATATGATTGTTCTAATATGATAGAGTAGATGATCTATGCGTTTACTTTGTTTTGTTTGACCAGTGTGTTGATTTCAGAATACTGAAATATATAATCTAAGTTATCAAACCTTTCTTCTTTCCTTCTTCTCATGTATCCCATGGGAAGGGGGCCGACACGTTATTGAGCTTCTATAGCTCACGATAACTATTTTTCTGTGTCTTTCCTCTTCTTTTTGTCACAGGAATAAGACTTGGAGGAGAAGTGTGACCTAAGATTTGATGCAAGATGTAGCTTATGCGTGAAAAATATTCTGATCTTAGAAAGAGATGTAAATTACGCTGCAAAGGTGATTTTCTGAGTTATGATTAAAAGCATCAAAAGTTTTTAAACTAATGATGTATAAGTGAACTTATCTTAATGCTTATGAGTAAAGCAGGAAGTATTGTTTTTGCGTAGCTGAGACGGCAAAAAGATTGTAATTGCAATTAAAACTATCGAAAAGGAAATATGGGTCAAAATATGTTCTAAGGTTGAGAATATCATAAGGAAAGCGCTTCAATTAGAAATTTGGAAAGAGATTTGGAGTCAAATTTATTCTTTAGTTTTAAGGGGGATATTCAATAAATAAAAAAAAAAAAGATCCCATGTCGCTTTCTAAGAGCGTAAACTTAAGGATATGAACTTTGATTTTTAGCAGAGCTTCTTTTTTTGTTATTTTTGATGACCAATGCAAGTATATCTAGCTTTTTCTTTATTCTAACTAGTTTCTGAAATAAGTGTATTCCTCTAAATATATATGAACTTTGAATTTTAAAATGCCAATAATTTTGGACTTTCGAGTAGTACAAGTATATGTCAAACAACTATTGCTCTATCATAAATTTTTCGTATTTCTTAAACTATAGTTTTCTAAAGATATTTTTGCATACAACTTGAGAAAAAACAATAGATTATTAAATGTACAATATATTCATATAAATTTTGAAAAGAAAAAATAGAAAATATTAAATTTTTTTTAATTGATTTCAATATATATATCTTATTGAACGATTTATTTATGTCATATTAATCGGTTCCTTTTATCTTGGATCTAATGCCACAAGCAAACATCGTGGAAGGGCAACTACGATTTGGCGTTTTCGTCAACCATGTTGACTTTCTCTGATAAACTTTATACTTCTCATCAAATGTTGTTACACTTACACGCCTATAGTGGTTTGGTTGTTTTTTTTGGTAGGTATTTTCAACCCGAGAAGACCTAATGCCATACTTGCAAGATACTGAAAGCAGTAACGGTTTCGTCTTGATAATTAAATCATCGAAACTTGCGCTCGATGTAGACAATCCGAGGTTAACAATACGGTGTGAACGAAGTGAAACTTACACTCCGACGAAGAAACCTTCCCGATATACGGGGATCAAAAAATGTAATTGCCCATTCACTGTACAAGGGGCATAAAGTCATATTGGTGATGGCCGTTGGACGTTCAGGATCATAAATGACATCCATAATCATCCGGCTGCAAATAATTTTGAAGGCCACACCTATCCTTGTATGTCTGCGAGTGGTCTTGCTAATAATTTGTTGTTGTAGTGGCAATGTGTATTCGTTGTATTAAAATATAAAATAAGCTGTTCATTCAAATTGTTGCACGACTGGACGATGAACAATGGGAATACTGTCGTGAGATGACGCGTCGTGACGCGAGACTCAGAGATATACTCATTGGCATCAAAGAGCAGGATCCAAATAATGTTTTGACCGATAAAAAACTATTTACAACGCAAGGCATCGTGACAACATCATTCAAGCAGAGGGTCTCAACAAGATATAACAATTAATCCACATGTTGCAAG
Organism: Drosera spatulata; assembly: GCA_035668315.1. Classification (NCBI taxonomy): domain Eukaryota; kingdom Viridiplantae; phylum Streptophyta; class Magnoliopsida; order Caryophyllales; family Droseraceae; genus Drosera; species Drosera spatulata. The sequence continues at coordinate 7,904 of JAOVYX010015731.1, read as the reverse complement.
AGCGGGAATAATATTATAGGTAACCAACATTTCAACAATGGCATTGCTCCGATTTGTTAAATCTTTTTAACAAAAACACAACGTATAACATCTATCCTCGTATCGGACACATGCCAGATATCGTTAGGACAGTGAAAACAATCTAGAGGATCTATTCATTGCGCATCCATCTTCAGTGACTTTGTGTAGTGTGTTTTCACATGTATTGTTGATGGACACAACTTACAATACCAACAGTACCGACATGCCCCTGTTAGAAATTGTAGGAATGGCTTCTACAACTCTAACCTTTTGTGTTGGATTTGTTTTTATGAGAAGGGAAAGAAACGGAAACTACAATTGGACGCTTTCTTCTCTTAGAGAAATAATGATAGGTTGCCCCCCACTGAGAGTAATAATCACTAACAGGTGCTTGGCCCTAATGGAAGCGATTCGTAATATTTTTCCGGAGTCATCCAATCTTCTATGCACTTGGCACATACACAATGCTGTGAAGTCTAAAGCACAAGGGATCATGAAAGATGCAAGGAAGAATCCAAAATTCTGGTCATTGTGGCATAACATCGTGGAAGCACCATGCACGGAGGCATATTATGCACATTACGAAATGCTAACCGAATTGTTAGCTGACCATGCAAATCTTATGTCATACTTGGACGCACATGATTGACCAATCATAAGGAAAAGTTTGTTACTGCGTGGACGGACAGGACTAGATATTTTGGGAATCGGACTACTGGATGAGCTAAAAACCAACATGCAAAGTTGAAACGTTTTGTCCTAAGCATAAGAAATAACCTCTTGCACGTTTGAAAATATATACACATAATGATCGAAGGCCAGCTGGTTGAGATCAAGGCATCTGTACAACGGAGCTTATTCGTTATCAAACATGAGCATAATAATCCACTTCTTGCAAATCTGAGAAGGTTTGTGACCGCCCCTGCTCTAAACTGTATAATGGACGAGATGAAGGCCTCTGAGAGAGTGCACTACGACACAATAGCATACAGATGTCGGTTGATCCTTGCTCACGGATTGCCGTGCACCCACGAGATTTATGCGTACAATGCACGTGAAAGACCTATACCTTTGACGAGAATTAATTTATTTTGGAGAAAACTCGACCTTGATTGCTTTGAGGACATGGAAGATGAAGTCGACGATGACGTAACTATCCCGGCCTTTGCCTCGGTGCAGCAAAGATATCTCGTAGAAAACACAAATAAGAGGAGACATATTTTACATGTTTTGAACCAGCTTGGTAACCACTTACGGAAATGAAAGACCCGTTGAGTAAAAAGAAAACGGATGAATATTTTGGTCCAAAGAGGGAAAAAAACCATGGTATTGGCTGTGTTCAGATAAAAAGAAATCGAAGGATCCAGTGAAAGACTCACATGCATATACTGCTCCACCTCTAACCATGCACCATGGGGATTTTCACGAGAACGAAGAATTTCACTGGACAAGTACTCAACCATGTTTCACACCAACAAACCAAAGCAATCCCTATAGAGGTATAAAATCAATCAAGTTGGCTATGAAATTATAAAATATCCCTGTGTTTCGCCACTAACCTCGGTAGTTTGTTATTTTCAAATTTGTACCATAGATTATCCAAGTGGGACATCACAATAGCCGTACCAATTCAATGTACTTGCAAGTACAGATCCATACCATGATAAATTGAACCCACCTTTGCAAGTATCAAACTCTTTATTTGCTCTCTAATGTTAAAGATTTGTCTTAACCATTTTTGATACATATCATGCAGGGTATTTGGGAATTACAGATGATACACAAGCGCATGGCACATGATCTTTCTACACGCAGAGTGATCTGATACCAGGTATAACAACCACAACGATTCCATATATTATTTCGAAATACCCTCGCATTTAAAATTTGATCTCAATAATATTTAATCTGACAGAATACTGGGGTTACACATGGTGAAGATGGAGAACATAATACAAAAGAGGATCCATATCAAGGAGAGGTCAAGGAATGATACATGAATGTCTTTCAAGCAAACTATTCCATATGATAACTTAATTGCGATTATCCTTTCCCCATAGACTTTCAAGAGAATACACCAGCAACAAAGGACAATGACATGTTCTATAGAGGCTTTTATAGATCAATGACTGACATTCATTAGACCATACATTCATTCGACCATACATGATTTATAGCGGACGAAAATTGTGACATTAGAAGCATCGCTATGTCGCTAGGATTACAGGGAGGGGAGGGGGTATGGCCTGATGTTCGGAATGCATTGAAGGATAATTTATTGCCTCATCCAGAAGTATACACGCAAATGTTCTATGACAAGCACGAGTTCCACAAGGGTAGAGATGCTTCGGATTGGCATGACCTGAGGAAGGAGGCTCCGAAGAACAAATGGATGACGATGCCTGATATGGGATGGTTAGTCGCAGATTATTACAACGTTGCGATGGTCTTACATTTCCTCGGAGGGGGGAGTCTAACATTGTTTCCCTTACAACAAGCTCCGCCTAAACGCAGTGAAGAATGCGTGATTTTAATAGGTTTTGTGAACGAAAATCACTTTGTCTCACTTAACGAAGTACAGGATTCTCCTATGCCATTGCTGCGGGCTACATGGGAGAATTATAGAGTGCAAGCGACTAAGAAGTAGTATGCTCCATCTTTTAGATGTAGATTTAAGGAATACATGAAATTACGTAAAAAAAAAATCTTTCAACAAAAAAAAAAAAAAGAAACCCAGTACCTATATTACGCGATGAATAAATGAATGAGTATTCCGAGTTCATTTAAATGTGTTGATCATGTGTTCATGGTTTCTTATCGCAGATTATACTCCACTTTTGGAAAACACTTACATTAAAAATAAGCACAAAAAATACCTATATTAATGCCTAAAAATTAACCAAAAAAATAAAGTTCAAATTATAACCCATCAAAAAACAAAGAAACCCAATATTTAAATCCGAAAAATAAGCCCAAAGAAGCATAACAATTATAGCCAAAAATAAGCCCAAAAAACACTTACATTAAAACCCAAAAATATTTTTGAAAAACACTTACATTAAAGAAAAAAATAAGCACAAATAAAAACCTAAATTAATGCCTAAAAATTAACCAAAAAAGACAATAATAAAGCCCAAATTATAGCCCAACAAAAAACTAAGAAACCCAACATTTAAAGTCCAAAAATAAGCCTAAATAAGCCCAATAATTATAGCCCAAAAATAAGCACAAAATTAAGCCCAAAGAAGCCCAAAAAACAGTTAGATTAAAGCCCAAATTTATTTTTTTTTTAAAAACACTTATATTAAAGACCAAAAATAAGTACAAAAAACACCTACATTAATGCCTAAAAATTAACCAAAAAAAAGATAAAAATAATGCCCAAATTATATCTCATCAAAAAATAAAAAGCCCAACATTTAAAGCCAAACAATAAGCCCAACAATAAACCCAAAGAAATCCAACAAGTATACCCCAAAAATAAGTACAAAAACAGCCCAAAAATAAGTCCCATCAAATAACAAAGAAACCCAATAATTAAATTCCATCAAAAAACAAAGAAGCGGTGGAGACGAGACTGCTTTACCTCTAATCCATATAAGAATCCTTTTGACTATAATGGAGACAAGATTACTAAAAAATGGTGTCAATCGATATTAATTCCAAGGTGTGACATCGTGTTAATATTTGAGCCCCTATAATTTTTTTTATTTTAAGGAGTTACATATGGTCTAAAAGATGTCTACATTCCTTCAGCCTTCGTGCATAACATCAATGATACATGTACAAGTACTTCCTTGATTTCTATACCGCAAATCCGTTCATTGATTTCTTTCATTTCTATACATAGAAATTCATTTAATTTAAACCACAAAATTCGCACAAAACATGAAAAAGTTAAGACCGAGTTATAATAATTTAAGGGTTGGTTATGCATGACTCTCCATGAGGTAATAGCTGTAAAAATTTAGAAGCATAGAAAAAAATATAATATTTGTCCCGCTTATACCCAATAATACAAAACATACACCACATATAATAAATTCTCACCAACAAGTACCCCTAACAAAACCATACATCCATCTATCTATCAAAAGAATCTCTTTGTTTTGGCATGAAGTTTCGAAATTAAACATTGTTTCTTGTACTTCTTTCGCCACCCACGTCCTGGATGAGGAGTTTCTTCGCTGTCGTCCTCGTCGTTCTTGCTAGACGGTGTGGGCATCGACCGTCAGACTGGAGGTGTCGTACCAGGATGCATCCGTGCCGACGATGGTCCCTCATTCGCCTATTGCAAATAATGAATTGAATGTAGGTCTTATACTATACTAAAACTTTAAAAATTAAACTAACAATAATTACGTATTTATCTGAGGAATGACTGACGGATACTGTGATCAAATAGCATATCACAGCCCATCTTTGAAGCAAGATCGACGTTAAACAGTATAAATTGATGAATTAAATTACATATATCTTTGTGTGAATAAAATTTATGCCATATACTATACTAGAACTTTAAAAAAAAAATGAAGAACAATAAATTTAAAATTACTTGATAAGAAAGACCTACAGACGGATACTGTGAGCCATCGAATAGCATATCACCGTCCATCTGTGAATATATTGAGGGACATTAATAGGTTGTTTATTCACATAATATAGCAATTACGATTATTGTTTGTAAAACAAAAAACTAAAACATTGTAAAAGTAAAATTTACTTGAAAGCCCGATCCAGGAAACCCGTGGAATAACCTACCAGCATACATGCCATTACTCGTCTGATAAAAACATAGTGTCAACAAAACAACATTAAATGAGAATTTAATAAACGAAGAATGCAACGTATAAAATACCTTAAAAAAATCTTGAATTAAAAAATAATCTGATAAGGAGGCCGTCCTATTGAATGCTGTCCCGCATACGAGACTCCCGCATAAGACATCGTCTGCTGAGGGTCAGAAAATAGGCCGGGACTTGGGCACGAGAACTGTGTGAAACCCATATATGAAGTTGGGGTCTGCACGCTAGCGGTGTAATGAGGGATGCTCAACTGCTCCGCAAGCTGCGGGTGGTACACTTCCTCCTCACCCAACTGTCCCCTGGACCCCTCTCCTCCTCAAATAGACGATGACGAGGGTGATGACGGCTCATCAGTGTAGTACACAGCAGGACTACCGTATCTGGCCGAATCACCAACGACCGGATATGGGAAGAAGTAATACTGTTGTACGTGCCGAATCGTGTACTGAGCAGTCGGATTCATGTCGCTGCCTAGGGGTGCCATACCCTGCAGTCTGGTCAAGTCGGCATACATGTGAGCCATGGCTGACGCAAACTGCGGTCGTCCTCCCTCTAGTCCTATCAGACGTTTGGTCCTAGAACGATACCAATCCATGTACTCTGGCATCACCATCTGACTGCCAGCGGCGACAACAACATCACTAAACACCTTATGATGTCGACTATCCCATTTCTTGATCGCATCCTTGTTGCGCTTTGCCGCGCCATGCCGACGTTTTCCTTCCAGCTAGTCAACAAGGGTTTCATATGATCCTTGACTACATCCAGTATCAATGACATAGGTTTCAGCTACACATAGCCGAACTGCCTCCGCACCCGATTCGGCATATGCCACTGGACAATCCACTCGCAGATCAAGGACATACGAGCTTGATACGATGGTTCACCTTTAAGTAAGAAAGGGTTTCTTTAATTAATCACGATTCTCTTTTAGAAAATTAAGATTCTACTCCATTGCTCGCATATTTGAGCAATAGAGTTCAACACAGACATACGGAAATTCATTATAAAGTTTTAAAATAATTTAAATGCTTTTTTCATAGATTATTAATAAGTTTTCAATATTTTATAAGTTCGACTCAAGGCCCTTTTGAATGGTATTTTTCTTTTGAATGCGATTCTTGCGCTTCACATATTTGAGATTGTTCTATGAGGGTTTTGACACTTTTACTATGTTTTTTAATGCTTTCAGAGGTTTCAGCGTCTTTTATAATGTTAAAATTCTTTTCAAGTGTTTTTGAGAGTTTTATGATAATAAAACGCTCTTTTCATAGATTATTTAAAGTTGTTTCGACCTTTTTTTATAAATTATAAAAAAACCCAAGAAAATATTAGTCGATTACGAGAAATTATACAATCTGATGGTTTATTACTTGTACTTTATTCACCAAATTATTTATTTAAGTGATTTATTAGGCCTATTCTTACTTTAAATTTGCGAATACAATAATAACAATAAAGTACCTGAACGACAGTAGGCCGGTAAAGATATGCCCAAGTACGATTGCTAGATGAACTTGTCTTCTGTGAGCAGGTCCAGATAACTGTGGACCTGATGTATCTTCCTTGTAACAACATCCTTAAACTCCTTGTATCCGGACCACCTATATCCCCGAGGAGGCTCCGAAAAATCTACGTCATCTGTCACCCACCTAAGAACCCTAACGCCATTGACTTGCTTAGGCATGGGTGTCAACTCAGAAAACCTCTTCCATATCCACATCTACAGGATGCGCATTGGACCGTCAATCTGATATGAACTCTCCTGAGAAGATATGCAAAGCTGCCAGTATATGTATGCGAGTACTGCACTGCCCTAGCTACGTTCCCTAAAGAAATCAAAGTCCTCCAGATACTGCAGGTAGAACAGAGAGATCAGGTTGTTGCTCTTGTTTACGAGCAACGAACCTCCCAATATCAACAAACTCACCTCACGAACATGTTGAATAACAGTCTCCTCGTCGCTATCATCGGTGACAGGATGACTAGTAAGAATGTCTCGCAAGAATACCTTCTTGATGCGCGACATAAAGAGGGGTCCTCCTCTCTCGCATACATGAACACCGAGCATCCACAAAGTGAAGGAGGCCCATCCCTTCTCAGGAGGAACCTTGTCACAACATACGGCCTTCCCCTCGATGGGAAGATCGATGAGGGAGCCGATATCCCCTACTGTCACGGTCGCCTCGTCCAATGGGAGATGAAAGCTGTGCATTTCAGGTCTCCATCTCTCCACAAAAACGTTGATGAGGTCCGGCTGTAGTGGGAACCCGTCGATAGTGTACGTCCCGTACAACCCAAGATCTACGAGGTACCGTAGCACTCGAGGGTGATAATCCTCGAACGCCTCGCCATCAATATGCCGTACTTACAACCTCCTATCAAAGGCACGGTCAGTCCATAGTCGGTACGACTTATGTGTCGCCTGCTCGGTAAGAAGGTCCTCAACCTCAAGGCCAGGAACCAAATCACAGTGCATGATGAATCCTAATACAATAAAACATATAATTTAAAGTCAAATAGAAAAAAAAAAAAGAAGATAAAAACATTAAATATTATATTATCCACAAACAAAATGCTCAATTTATTTGACTTTTTTATAAGATACCTATAATTGGTTTGTTTTGTAAAGAAAATTCGGCTGTTCTTTTCAAAACTAATATGATTGTTCTTATCATATTATCCTAATATGATTATTTTGGTGCTAATCACCCCCTCCCTTTTGTTTTATTTCCAAACCTATCCTTCAACCTTTTCTAATATTGTTATTTAATGCAAACTTTAAATGTTGTTATTTTTTATTTTATGTAATATTAAAATAAATTTAATATTTTTTTATCAATTACTTGATGATATCTATGAAACAATAATAATTTTGAATATGAAAAATTAAAGTTGTGAAATTATATTTTTTAGAACTTAAAATAGGGTTAACGTCTGTAGCTTTCCTTAACTTTAAGTTAAAGAAATAACCATTAAAAGGAGACTAATACGAGATTAATAATGATCATCTTTATTTAAACAAAATTTAAATTTAAATTAATATTTATAAAATCTATTAACAAAAAAAAAACAAGA